>CAAAJI010000604.1:8500-29876 GCA_900642245.1 Fragilaria radians | reverse complement strand
TAAAAAATACAGCATTTGAACTCCCTGAAAGCAACAATCCAGCAGTTGCACAGGATCTCAGAAAGCTGCAATCCTAAATATCAAAATTGCCTATCGCTGTTTGACACAGAATACTAGATGCATTTTTTTCATGGTTACTCCTTTGGATCCAAGCCTCCGTTTCCTAATTGACTATAGATGAATTATATTTTCAGTCACATGCTTCTGCCCTCTATACGATGTGATCTAGAATACCATGAAAGAATTTGTCATCTTCCAATTCCTTCTGGTTCATGGCGCTACGCTACGCTACGTGACATTACATTCTTTCAATTTTTGGAATCATACAAACATTTTGCACTTGGAAATGTGCGAGAGGCAAAAAGAGGAATTCTTTCGATGTTTCTTCACCTAAGCAAAAAAGTGCATGATTACTATATGCATATAAAAAGTTGAGACCCAACATTTGAATTTCCTGATTTTGAGAAATGTCGAACACATAATAATTATCTATATCACAATATACGTTTCCTTTGTTGTTCAATGATTATATTGATTAGCATTTATAAATTCCTCTTCCTACTGTCAAAAAGCCATGAGATATTAGTGTGAAATTTGTTTCATCAAATGCTGGCGACCGTTTGAAGTTCGCCATAGTTGATGCACCACCTCATTTAATGCTTCCGTAGATGTTTTGTGAAGGTGTCGTCGTTGCTCTCTGGAATTAGAAAAACTCCAACTCTCTCTAATTTTCGTATTCCTGTTATTCTCCATTCGATATGATTCAGGTGTAACAAGGATTGAATGGAATTGTGAATTGTCCGTCATGATCGCTGTCGTTGACTCCTGCTCATGCTCGTCGTCATAGAATTCCATAGAAAAATAAAAGCTTCTGTCTGGTTCGCTGCATAAGTTTGACCGAAATTCATGTGTAGATGAGTTACAATCTCCCATTGTACAGTCGCCATCCTGATGCAGTGTATAATTGACGCATAAGGAACCATTTGTGGAAGAATAATCTTGGTTTGGTTTCATTTGATTCACGTATGGCTCATTTCTTGGTTTTTTCCAACAATCTTCCTCATCAGCATAATATTGAGTTTCTTCATCAAAATGCTTTCGCTTTGGTACAGAAGATGACGTTAAGGATATCATTGGCGTCGTCCAAACCATTTTGCTCTGTGAATCGAACACTTGGTTTTGTCGTTACGGTAATTGCAACACACGCTCGCGCCAAAAAAAATTAAAGATAGCAGTACAGTAGGTTCGAAAGAGGGTAGAAGAAAACGAACCACATGTGTCTCCAACTCCGATGAAAGGATTCTAGCTGTGACGTATTCCTAGGCTTCGCAATGCAGGAATGACAGTAGTCCTTCTTCTGCAACACACTTTTCCATACATTTTATCTTAAGAAGTTTCGGGAAATCTGTATATACTGAAGTACAATCCTACTTGGGACTTAAATTCTAAGGCGCATAGACAACAACATTTCAACAGATCTTTTACTGGAAGCGCAATGAATGAAATCATCCAGTTGCAAATAAGATGAATTCGTGGAAAGGGCAAAGTTGATTCAAAGAAAAAAAATGACTATAACTACATTATGAGACGTATCATATTTTCTTGAGTTTCATGCACAAGGGTATGTTAAACTTTCGAGGCCAAATATAAAATCACAGTTTTTGTCAACAGATTGTACCCCTTGGACTCGAATTATTTGCAACCTTATTTCCTAGCTTTTCCAATTCCAATTCACAATTTGAAGATTGTTAAAATACAGTAAGCCTATTAGTAATTAACAAGAGTTTAATGGTATGAGAATTGCTAGGCTCTCTTTTCAAATCTTTGCACTGAATTGGAGATCTCCCTTACTGACAGGACTAGCACCTTTAGAGAAATATAATATTTGATGCATTTACACATCTACTCTGGGATCCTACCGCTTTTACTGCCTACAAAATTCCCTTACAGGTTTGGATGGCAGAAAAAGTGTTTTATCATCCAATTTTATTGATGACTAACATTTGCTTGTACCTGGAGAGTATTTGTCGATTCAACCAGGATCATTACAACACTTTTGGCAACGTAGCATGATTCAAATCTCGCTAAATTGCAATTCTTTACAAGAATTGAATACAGGACCTCTATTTATATATATTTATGTTGTCATAATTAAATCGAGAGTGCAACTAACTATTTGACAAGCCCATTGAAAAGATTGAAATAAAAGGGTTTATACTCTTATGGAACCTGTTTTCGTGGATATTGTTTTGTGCATGATGTCAAAGTCCACATGGCAATTCATAAATAAGTGATCACTTTTACACAGAATTTCGCGGAAAAAATGTATATGAGTTTCTTTTTACCGCAAATTCTGCTTGGAACAATCAAATTGTTGTTTATGAGCAACCGACATTCCAATTGAAGTTTTCATTGAGACAAAAAAATTAGAACGTATTTTAATAACATTGAATGATCCCTTTACTATTTTCTCCAACTCTTACTGATATTTCCACATCAAGAGTTGTTGATGCTACCTCACAAGAGTGATGATGTTTGCGGTTGTTGCTTCTACACGACATTAGGATTCGTGTCTTTTTATTGCTTAAAAAACAAAGTTTACCTGCAAATCTTCTCCAATCAGCGGTGGACAAATGATGATGCGAAAGTCTTCTTTAATTTATTCATTTCATGCTTTACAATGCTGCCTAGCTGATTATCAATGCACATCATGTGCTGTAAAAGAAATTTTGCCGATGATAGTTCCTTGGAATTAGTATCACCGCTTCATCAACCTTAGTAGAAGAGTCTCATAACTTATTTCCGTGCGTGTGAGTTATCTCCTCTTGAGCTCTGAGGTTTCACTTAGACGTCCGACCCTGTTTCAAATTCTTTCATATCCAATAATTTAATTCTATTTCTGAAATTCTCTGGAAGGCCATATTTTCTAATTCCTTCAGGAAGGATTGCTTTTTTCCTTTTGATGAAATCCGAAAAATGTCTTTTTTCTACTTTGCCAGAAGATCTCGCAAGGCTTTACAAAAAGTCCAGTTTAGGTTTAAGCATAATCCCACCAGCCATATTTGGAGCTGAAGTCTGGAAAAAGACGCAATGATTTTGTTTGTAATTCAATATCCAAGACCCTGTAACATCAGATCACACTCATAAGAATTATTCGATCATATCTCCGTTCCCTGAACCCGTTTTTGTTAAATGTAAATCCCTGCGCGAAGGCCAAAATAGTGTTGAATATTGCATAGAGGAATATTTCACAGTGCTATATAGCGCTCACTATTTTCCGATGCCTAAATCTGTTTGTCGCAAAATTAGATAGCGAGTAATCATCGCGCCGACTATTTATCACGAGAGAAAACGGTATTGACATACCAGACGCGATGCCTGTATTTTGTGACACGTCAACACGTCTAAACTTGTCCCCATAACTTTCCTCGACACACAAAATGATGATACCGAGAAAAATGTCACAAATTGACGACGATGAGATTATCGTCGATAAGTTTCATGACAAGGCATCAGAGTCTTTATCAGCCTCTTTCACATCTAACAAAGGAAACCTGACGTCAAACGATATACACGTGGCACTCTACAATTCTCAACAGTCGATTATTGTCCATCAAAATATTGTTCCCAATTCATCATTTGTGGTACCGACAGAAAACGACGTGCTTTGTGGCAGGGGAAAGGCATTTTTTAACCACCCGGGCAACAAGAAATTCCGGGAAATCGTTGGCAACACGATTGGTACATATCTCATGGCTAGGCGCAAATCAGAAAAGTCCAAGATAGTAATCACTATAGCCGACGAAGTGATGAGAACAGGAGCTCGATTCCTCAAGAGAAAGGGAAAGGGAAAAGATTGGTATGAGGGGGGCTTAAACCTTGCAAGACAAAAAGTATGTATGATTCTATGATTGCACATTCTGCCTACGCTATTTCGTGTCCAACAGCTCACTGATTTTTGTCTCCTAGATAGGTCATGCAATACGAGATGCAACAGCCAACAAAAGTCAGGCAATCTTTCATATCTACTCGAGGCAGCGATACCAAGATGATAGCGAAATCAATTCTACTGATTTTATTTCACATTGTAATTCGGACGATTTTGCAAAATTTGAAATTCAATACAATGAATTCGAGAATTTACCTATATTCGGCTGCAACTCGATTCAGCAAGGTATTATTGATGAAAGACGCCGGAGTGATCATGCTTTCATGAATTATTTCCATTTTCGAAGTCCTGAACAAATTATGACGGATAATCGTGAAAGTACATCAGGAACTATGCCAGAAAAGCATTCCAGAAATTCATCAACAAGCTCCTTCGATTCAACTTATATAGACATTTTTAATGACTTGAACTGTGAGGAATTGAATTTTTTTCTTGGTTTGTATGCACCCTTGTGAGCGATCAAATCTTATTGGTATATATCTAATTCGCAACACTGCCTTTCCGAAAAATCCACATGTCCATAAGTTGTTTATGACTATTGTATATATTCCTGAGACAGCTTGCTCGAATTTTGGAGAATCATGGTTATATTTATTAAGATACAGTTTTTTAATAAGGGGCTAATACTTTTCATTACATGATTCCATTCAGATGTAAATAATATATTGAATTAAAATTATCGCTGGGTAAATAATGAAGGGATCCTGGGGTATTCAAGGTGTGGTGCACCTAATGAGAGTTTCCAAAATGTATCATGCATATTGGGATATTTTTCGATGCGGAAAATAATGTTTTGCAGGATAATTTCCAGCGACGAATTATCTTTCGGGCAGCGAATTTGGAAGGTCCATAATCTTTTATAACAACGAGTGAAAAAATTAGTTCACTTAAAACTATGCGAATCAAATGATTCAGGGATATTTCAGTGTTTCCAAAATGTGTCATATCAATTGGATTCTTTGATTCGCTGAACTATTGCTTTGCGTGATAATTCGAAAGACCAATTACAGTTCCAGACGGCAGATTGATTGATGGCAACTCGTCGTTTACCTCGTCATCTGTGATATCGTTGCTATTCTAGAATGGAGCTGCTATAATTGCTTCTATGATCACTTGATTCGACTAACTGAATTGTTTAAATTGTAGAAAGTTACTACTGTAACTCAGTTGTTATGCACCAGTAGATTGTAATCTAGAACTCTAAACACCAACCATCCTCTCGTAAATGACAGATACCACAGCAGCAACTCTGGAATCTGGAATCCCTGCCGGTGTCATACAGGCTAGTACGTACGTTAAGCGAAAATTATTGTTTAGTCGAGTAGCGGGTACAGTGCAAGAAAAGTTACATGCACCTCTAATTTTTATTTTTCGCTAGAGGAACATAGAAAGGCATAGTTTCAAGTAAGGAAGACTTTGTCACATGACATAATTTCAACATTTTGTTAAACGACAAAGGCATAGGTTGTCTGGTACACCACAAGATTCCCAAGTTGATAGAATCTACTAGAAAACGATGCACTGTGCATCAAATTGAGGTGAAATGAGTTAAGATGGTAAAGGAAACATCATGAAGGCACCATGGAGCAGAGGTTATGACATCAAGAAATCAAGAAAGGAAAATTGGACATCAAGAAGAATATCAAAAACTACCAGTATTATTTAGGCTCATGCTTCAGACAAAAAACTACAGCAGAATTTATAATTAAGTATGTAAAAAGACTTTTAATTTTGAAAATAATGTTGGCACAGCTCTGAAGGATGTCTTGCAGTCTGATAAAGAAAAGTGGAGAGTTTTCATGAGGTCTAATCAATTCACTGACACTTTTCAACAAACGAAGAAAACAAGCAAAGGAGACGGAGTGGGAGTCTTTGTAGGATTGGCCAAAGCGCTTTCAAACTTCAAGGGAAATCTTGGAGGCTCTTTGATCCTTAAGAAAAGAGTCAATCTGATGCCTGATTTTGATGAAAAAGATAAATTGAAAGTAATGAAATTCCAAGAAAATCATTCTAGTGTTTCCTAGTATATCACTCTCTTGAGAATGCGGAAAGGTCCAAGTATAGATCTATACTGACAGGTCTAAATGTCCAACCATCACAGGGTAACAATCAATACCCAAAAACTGTGACAGAAAGCAAACAATGTGCTGTGTAATCACAAATCAGTATTGTAGTGAGCACTAAGAAAGATTTTGATGAATGGAATTTAAAAACAAACCAAAGGAAAGAAAGAAGAGATACAAATTAAGAGATTATCCTTTCCTTTGCACAAAATGAAGGAAAGCGTTACACCCTTATCCCCTGAGAAACTTTACCTCAATATAGATTAATGCTACAGTATTAAGCCCTATGGACTGTAGAATCTGCATCAATGTACCTCATGAATATATTTGAGTTTTTCATGGACATTGTCGTAACAAGTTCCTTAATTTCTTTAGAAATTTCATCATCTAGACCAACTTAATCCCATTGTATTTTGTTTTTGTACAAAATCATGATGTGAGTTCCTGCCCACCCATTATCAACTCATGAGGAATCTGTGGTAGAGGTGTATTGTTTGGAGTTGTTGCTGGTCCTGTTTGAGGTTGAACAAAACAGTTTATGGGCCATGAGAATTGCCCAATCTTCTCTTGGCAGCATATTGCGGACTTATGCCCAGGCTTTCCACAGCAGTAAATTCCTCTTTACAGTATACCATCTTTTGATAACCAGGACAAAAAATTATGTTCAGCTTAATTTACTTCTCAACATTGATGGTGCATAGTGAGAGCACCTGACTGTAGTGTATGTAAACATACTTTTTAGAGACAATAGTTGATTAAACTTTCTTTCGTAGGAATCAAATTGTAGTGAATTATTTGATTATCAATAGCTTATCTTAATGGTGTTAAATAGGTTGATACTTTCACACTAGAAAGCTTAACGCTAACTCATCAGGAGAGTTTTGGTGCCATCATCACGTATTGCTATCCGCAGCTCCAATACCTTGTAACACAATAATTTCAAATTGGACCTCAGCTTATACAAGCAAAAGAATGATGAGATCAATCTCCATTCTAAGATGTGCATGAAGCAATAGGTCAAAGGGAAACTCTCTGTCTCTCTTTGTATACCATCCAGAAAGAGATAAGTTATTGGATTACATTTCATCATCTGATTTATGTGATGGACTATCCTAAGTGCTTTATAGTCTCAATTATAATGAGATATTCATTTTTCTCAGAATCAATCACTCACTTTTCCATAAATTTTACCTCAAGAAGTTTCTGGAAATCTGTATGTACCATACCAAAGAATGAAAAACATAAATATTTATTTTAAAAGTGTTAAATGTTATGAGGGATTGCTACGATCTGCATAATTTTCATATTTTTGCACTGCATTAGAAGTCTTTCTTACTGACAGGACAAGCAACTTTAGAGAACTAGAATACTTGATTCATTTACACATCTATGCAGGGTTTGTGCGGCTTATACTGTCTACAAGATTCACTTGCAGGTCTGGATGGTGGAAATTTTTTTTCATCCAAATTTATTGCTGACTAACATTTGCTTGTAACTGGAGAGTATTTGTATATTCAACCAGGATCAGTACAACAAGTTTGGCAAATTTGCCATGATTCAAATCACGCTACATTGCAACTCTTTACAAGAATTGAATACAAGATCTCATTTGATATAAATTCATAAAGTCTTAATTAATTCTAGAGTACATTTAACAATTAGACAAGCCCATTGAAAAGATTGAAATAAAAGGGTTTACACTCTTTAGGAACCTGTTTTCGTGGATATTATGATGATGTCAAAGTCCCCATCAATAAATAAGTGATCACATTCCTAGACTATTTTGCAGAAAAAAGAGTTTCTTTTTATCAAAAAGTCTCCTCAGAACAATCAAATTGCTCCAAAAAAATGTTTATGATCAACCGACATTCCACATGAAGTTTTCATTAAGGCAATAAAATAGAGCATATTCTAATAACACTTAATAATTATTTTGCTATTTGCTACTCATGCAAAGCAGAAGTTTTTGCTGCTACATTCAAAATATGAGCGTGTAAAATCAGTTCACATTTATAAGAATTATTCGAACTTTCTCCATTAACTAAACCCGTTTTTGTTAAATGTAAATCCCGACGCGAAGCCCAAAATACTGTTGAAAAATTGCATAAAGGACTATTTCGCAGTGCTATATAGCGCTCACTATTTTCCGATGGCCTATATCTGTGTCGCAAAAAAAGATAGCGAGTAATCGTCGCGCCGACTATTTATATGGTCTGAAAACGGTAATGACATACAAAACGCGATGCCTGCGTTTTGTTACTTGTCAACACGTCTAAACTTTTCTCCATCACTTTCCTCGACGCACAAAATGATGATACCAAGAAAAATGTCACAAATTGACGATGATGAGATTATTGTCGATAAGCTTCATGGCAAGGCATCAGAATCTTTATCAGCCTCTTTGACGTCTAACAAAGCAAACCTAACGGCAAACGATACACACGTGGCACGCTACAATTCTCAACAGTCGGTTATCGTCAATCGAAATCTTGTTTCCGATTCATCATGTGTGGTACCGACAGAAAACGACGTGCTTTGTGGCAGGGGAAAGGCATTTTTTCACCACCAGGGTAACAAGAAATTCCGGGAAATCGTTGGCAACACGATTGGTACATATCTCATGGCTAAGCGCAAATCAGAAAAATCCAAGATAGTAATCGCTATAGCCGACGAAGTGACGAGAACAGGAGCTCGATTCCTCAAGAGAAAGGGAAAAGGAAAAGATTGGTATGAAGGGGGCTTCAACCTTGCACGACAAAAAGTATGTATGATTCTATGACTGTACTTTCTGCATACTCCACGTCACTGATTATTGTCTCCTAGATAGGTCATGCAATACGAGATGCTACCGCCAACAAAAGTCAGGCAATCTTCCATATCTACTCAAGGGGGCAGCAATACCAAAATGAAACTGAAATCAATTCTGCTGATTTTATTTCAAATTGTAATACGGACGACTTTCCAAAATCTGATATTCAATCCAGTGAATTCGAGAATTTACCTATATTCGGCTGTAACTCGATTCAGCAAGGTATTATTGATGAAAGACGCCGGGGTGGTCATGCATTCATGAATTATTTGAATTTCCAAAGTACTGAACGAACGATGACGGATAATCGTGAAAGTACATCAGTAACTATGCCAGAAAACCTATCTAGAAATTCATCAACAAGCTCCTTGGATTCAACGTACATAGACATTTTGAATGACTTGAGCTGCGAAGAATTGGATTTCTTTCTTGGTTTGTATATACCCTTGTAGTTGATCGAGTCGCAACACAGTCTCTACGAAAAATCTACATGAACATGCGTTGTTTATGACTATTGTCTGTGTTCGTGAGGCAACTTGCTCGAATTTTGAAGAACCAGATATAATAAGATAACCTTTATCAATAAGAGGTTAATACTTTTCATTACATGAATCCATTCAGATGTGAATAATAAATTGAATTAAAATTATCGCTGGGTAAATAATGAAGGGACCTGGGGGCATTCAAGGTGTGGTGCACTTAATGAGAGTTTCCAAAATGTTCCATGCATATTGGGATATTTTTCGTTGCAGAAAATAATGTTTTGTAACCTTTTATAACAAATAGTGTAAGACTTAGTTCACTTGAAACTATGCGAATCAAACGATTCAGCGATATTCCAAAATATGTCATATCAATTGGATTCTTTGGTTCGCTGAACTATTGCTTTGCGTGATAATTCGAAAGCCCCATTACAAACGGCAGATTGATTGATGGCAACTCGTCGTTTACCTCGTCATCTGTGATACCGTTGTTGGAGATTTACCCACACAGTAAAGCAAGGAAAAACACAGCATGATAGCCCGTACAAAAGCAAACGTCACCAATGAAATTACAGCCTTCTCCGAAAGAAAAGAAAACGAGAGTCAGCCGAACAGTTCACAATCTTTTAATTTTCTTAGGAATTCATTAACGACGCATCTCTTTCATAGTAATCGGTGCCTGTATTCCTAGTTACACTTTGACTAACGTCCTTATAGGATTGACGATAATCTGATCTATTGTTAGGAGATTGGGCTACAAGTGTTAATTCAACATAATTAAAAGATTGTGTCGAAACAAGTCGATCGAGATTCCAAGACCGTTTCAGAGCCTTGAAGAAGTCGCAAAGCGCAACCATATTGGAATGAAGAAAGAAAGCAAAACTTCAATGAAGAAGTCCCTAGAAGCACGTTCGCCGCAACGTCAAATCACGAAGAAAGGAAAGCCAGATGTCAAAAAGTCTCTCACTGCCTACAATTATTACATTGGTTCTGCTACCCAAGCTTCTGATTATGAAACTACAACGGAATATGTCATAAATTACATCAAAAAGACCTTTGATTACGGAAATGACATAGGAACTGAGCTTAAAGAGCTAGCACCCATTGATAAAGAAAAATGGAAGGTGTCAATGAAATTTAGTATGTCATCAGATGAGCTTGTTAGGGCTCAAGAGAATAAGCAATTTGAACTAGAGTTTCGGGCAGATTATGATGAGTTTAAGAAGAGGATGAATACATATGAGAATAATCAAGTTAAGGCTTATGCAGTCATTTGGGAAAGGTGTACTTGCGGAATGAAACAAAAAATTGAATCCAGAGTTGAATTCCCACATAAGATTGAAAATAATCCAATTGAATTGCTAAACACTATTAAGGAATGCACCCAAAACTTTCAAGAGCATTGCTACAATATGTCCATAGTTTTGGACTCCCTGAGAAGTCTTTTAAACCTACCTCAGACAGAGGGTGAGACATTGCAAGATTGGACAAGAAGATTCAAGACTGCAAGAGATATCTTTGAATCTCACCTTGGTGGTCCCATGATTTTGACCAAGATTGTTGAGATGTCAATGGATTTTTACCCTTCAGACTCAAAAAAAGGTCAAAGGATGCCAGGAAAGAGAGTTTGAAACATTTTTAGCATTTCTCTATCTGGAGAATGCTGACCAATCAAAATATGGATCCTTATTGAATGGGCTCAACACTCGACAATCCCTTGGAAATGATCAGTATCCAAAGACTGTTGCTGAGGCCAACAACGTTCTCAGCAACCATAAGCTGCACAATACTGTAAGAATGAAGAAGGAGTATGATGAGTCAAAATTGAGAAACAAAACTAAAAAGAGTAGTTATGATACAAAAGCCCAAGAAGTGTCCCTTTCATTTGCTCAGATAGAAGGCCACTGCTACTGCTGCGGAAAACCAGGGCATTGCTCACCAACATGCCACTTTAAAAATAAACCAAAAGAGGAGTGGGCAATCAACAAGGCCCAACAGAGCTTTCTGCAATCTCAAGGATCTACACCAACTATTACTGCACCATCAGTAGCTCCAACTGATCAGACAACAACTAATGATAGTACGAGAACTACAAGTGGTTGGGCTGGAGCTCATATTAACTATGGGTTTGCGCAGACAAACAGAATGCATGACTGGATTCTTTTAAATAACCAGTCTAGTGTTACTGTTTTTTCCAGCAGAGACTTAGTAGAAAATATTTGTACAACATCAGAGACTCTTGATTTACACAAAAAAGGAGGAATCTTGTCGACAAATATGAAATGTGACATTCCCATGTGGGGAGAAGCATGGTATGCCCCCAATGCCATAACAAACATATTAAGCTTTGCGGAAATGGCGGACAAGTATCAAAATACAACAGACTCAGCTGTTGAGAAAGCATTTACGGTTCATTTACCGGAAAAGAAAGTCCGATTTGAACAAAACGAGAATGGACTTTATGTTTATATACCTAAAAAGCTTGAAAGATTCCAATTTATGTCTAGTCTGGATGAAAACAAACAATTTTTTACAACAAATCAATTCAAAAAAGAGCTAGAGAACTCTACCACGCAATAGGAACTCCTTCATTGAATGATTTTAAATCAATTATCAGAATGAACATCATTGGAAACAATCCTGTTACAACCGAAGATATCAACATTGCTGAGCAGATTTTTGGGTCTGATATTGGTGCTTTAAAAGGTAAAACTGTGAGGAAAACACCAAGACAAGTAATTGATGGCACAATTGATATTCCAAATGAGTTAATTCAGTCACAACAGAACGTAAAATTGTGCATTGACATCATGTATGTTAATGGAATGCAGTTTTTGACAACCATAAGTAAGAACATACACTACAGAATGGCGCAATATGTTGCTTCAAAATTGCCTTCTGAATATGCAAAAGCACTAAAAGAAGTAATTAACATTTATAAGCAGGGAGGCTTTAAAGTTACTCACATTTTTTGTAATAACGAATTCAGGCCATTGATGCATTTATTGGCAGATCAAGAGCCAGAGATCAAATTTAATTATTCCAGCCCAAATGAACATGTTCCAGATGTGGAACGGAGTATTCAAGTGATAAAGGAAAGAATCAGGGCTACATACTTTCAAAGACAGCTAATTACAATCCAAACTGATGAAAACTTAAATTCCATTAATGATGATTCCTCAGAAGAAGAAAATGATGATGATAATTCAAGTGATGCATCCAACAATTACAATGGAGATGATGAAGAGTACTCTATTGATAATTCAGAGCCAGATAACAGTCCAAACAATGAACATGGCACTGATGCCAGTAATGATCCAAAAGTAACAATGACTCGGTCTGGTAGAATATCTTGAGCTCCAGATAAGCTTTCGTTACTACAATCAGCATACCCTCCACAGATAATTGAAGAATATACTGTTGAAAATGCAAGAGTTATTATCAACATGATATCTCTTATGAATATGGGTTTGTTAGACAAAAATGATCAACATCAATTTGCACAGACTTACAGCCTGGCTAAAGGAATTAAAGAACTGGGTGTCAAAGGTGAGCAAGCTGCCATGAAAGAAATGCAACAGCTCCATGAATGCAAAGTTTTTATGCCAATCAATATTAACGAATTGACGCCATTAGGGCGCAAAAGGGCATTAGAAAGCTTGATATTTTTAACAGAGAAAAAGGATGGGCAGGTAAAAGGCAGAAAAGGTGCAAACGGAAGTACACAACGAACTTATGTCAATAGAGAGGATGCTGCCAGTCCTACGGCCATTACTGAATCAATTATTCTTACCTCAGTAATTGAAGCTAAAGAAGGTAGGGATGTGATGGTTGCAGATGTTTCAAATGCATTCGCTCAGACAAGCATTGAGGACAACAACAAAGGTGAACGTGTGATCATGAAAATTAGAGGTCCACTAGTTGTCATGCTTCTAAACTTAGATGAGGAAAAATATGAACCATTTGTACTTCATGAAGGAAAGAGTAAGATTCTTTTTGTGGTGATGCAGAAGGCACTATATGGAATGTTACAATCTGCACTTTTGTACTATAAGAAATTCAAAAAGGATATTGAACAAATTGGGTTCAAAATCAATCCGTACGACCCTTGTGTTGCCAATCGAATGGTAAATGGTTCTCAACATACCATAACCTGGCACGTAGACGATATAAAGTCAAGTCATGTGGATGAAAAGGTTAACAATGACTTCCTACACTGGTTGCAAGCAATGTACGCATCCGATGGAATTGGTCAAATAAAAGCTTCCAGAGGTTTGAAGCATAATTATCTTGGAATGACGTTAGATTTTTCAAAAAGAGGAGAGTTAAATCTAAATATGACTGACTATATTGCAAAAATGGTTGAGGAGTTTCCAATGGAATTGAAAGGAACTACAACATGTGCATGGACCGATGGTCTCTTCAAGACAGAAATTAATGCCAAAAAGTTGGATAAACACCAAGCAGCAAGCAAGGTAGACAAGACATTTTACCTGGAATTGCTTTTTTAACAACTAGGGTTACAAAACCAGATGAGAAGGATTGGAAAAAGTTGGTAAGGATCATGACATTCTTGAAAATGACGCAAGATGATGCAACTACATTATACATGGACAATTCAAAGATCATTAAATGGTACGTTGATGCAGCTTTTGCTGTACATACCGATATGAAAAGTCATACAGGAACAGTAATGACTCTTGGGAAAGGAATTTTGAGCTCAGTGTCTACTAAACAAAAAGTAAATTCTAGAAGTTCCACTGAAGCTAAATTCATTGCGGTTGACGATGTGATTAGGAAGGTACTCTGGGTTAAGTTATTTATGGAGGAACAAGACCAGGAGATTCGTATGAACATCATTTATCGTGACAATCAAAGCTCAATGAAAATGGAACTTAATGGAAAGACTAGTTCTGGAAAGAGGACAAGGCACTTTAATATCAAGTACTACCATGTTACAGATCTTATTGCTAGAGGACTCATTAGCATTGAATACTGCCCAACAAGTGAAATGATTGCAGATTACATGACCAAACCAATGGTGGGAACTAGGTTTAATAAATTTCGAGAGCAAATCCTAGGCCATATTCCAATTGTTGGTCAGCAGGAGTGTGTTGGAGATTTACCCACTACAGTAAAGCAAGGAAAAACACAGTATGGATAGCCCGTACAAAAGCAAACGTCACCATTGAAATTACAGCCTTCTCCAAAAGAAAAGAAAACGAGAGTCAGCCGAACAGTTCACAATCTTTTAATTTTCTTAGGAATTCATTAACGACGCATCTCTTTCGTAGTAATCGGTGCCTGTATTCCTAGTTACACTTTGACTAACGTCCTTATAGGATTGACGATAATCTGATCTATTGTTAGGAGATTGGGCTACAAGTGTTAATTCAACAATCGTTGCTATTCTAGAATGGAGCTGCTGTAATTGCTTCTATGATCCCTTGTTTCCAATAACTAAAATTGTATAAAGTTCCTACTGTAACTCAGCTGTTATGCGCACCAGTAGCTTGCATTTCTAGAACTCAACCATCCTCTCGTAAATGACAGGTACTACAGCAGCAACTCTGGAAGTCCTGCCAGAGTCATACAGTCTAGTACGTGCGTTGACCGAAAATTATTGCTTAGTCGAGTATCTGTTTGCACCCCAAGAGGATCATAGAAGGGCATAGTTCAAATAAGGAAGACTTCGTCACATGACATAATTTCAACATTTTGTTAAACGACATAAGGATTGACATGTTTGGTACACCAGAAGATTCCAAAATTGATAGAATCTACTAGAAAACGATGCACTGTGCATCAAATTAAGATGAAATGAGTTAAGATGGTAAAGGAAACATCATGAAGGCACCAGGGGACAGAGGTTTTGACATCAAGAAATCAAGAAAGGAAGATTGGACATCAAGAAGAACATCTACAACTACCAGTATTGTTTAGGCTCAAGCTTCAGACAACGCGACTACAGCAGAATTATAATTAAGTATGTAAAAAGACTTTTAATTTTGAAAATAATATTGGCACAGCTCTGAAGGATGTCTTGCAGTCTGATAAAGAAAAGTGGAGAGTTTTCATGAGGTCTAATCAATTCACTGACACTTTCAAGAAACCAAGAAAAGAAGAAGTTTGAGATGGAATTAAAGTCTGATAAAAGCAATATGTAAACACCTAAAGCAATAATTTGATTAAAGCAAATGCAATCATATGGGAAAGAACAAAAAATTAAAGCTCATGTGAAATTTTTGCCCAAGATTGAGAATGATCCTAAAGGGTTACTGAATGCAATCCAAGAACATATGCAAAACTACTAGGAGCGTTGAAATAACATGTCAACGGTTCTAGACTCACTTTGGAGTTTGCTCACTGCAAAGGAGTCGGAGTAGAAATCTTTTGTAGGATTAGCCAAAGCGCTTACAAACTGCAGGGGAAATCTTGGAGGCTCTTTGATCATAAAGAAAAGAGTCAAACTGATGCCTAATTTTGATGAAAAAGATAAATTGAAAATAATGAATTCCAAGAAAAAATATTCTAGTATTTCCTAGTATATCGCTATCGTGAGAATGTGTATACGTCCAAATATGGATCTTTATTGACAGGTCTAAAAGCAGTACAAAAAAAGCTATGACAGAAGAAAACAACGTATTGAAAAATAAACCAAAGAAGGAGAAATAGGAGAAACAAAATCAAGAGATTATCCTTTCCTTTGCACAAAATGAAGGAAAGCGTTACACCCTTATCCCCTGAGAAAACTTTACATTAACATGGATTAATGCTACAGTATGACGTTTTAAGCCTAATGGACTTTAGAAGCTGCGTCAATGTACCTCATGATTATATTTGAGTTATCCATGGACATTGTTGTAACAACTTCCTTAATTTCTTTTAGAACTTTCATTATCTTGACCAACTTAATCCCATTGCATTCTGCTTTTGTACAAAATCATGATGTGAGTTCCTGCCCACCCATTATCAACTCATGAGGAATTTGTGGTAGAGGTGTATTGTTTGGAGTTGTTGCTGGTCTTGTTTGAGGTTGAACAATACAGTTTATGGGCCATGTGAGTTGTCCACTCTTCTCTTGGCAGCATATTGCGGACTTATGCCCAGGCTTTCCACAGCAGTAAATTCCTCTTTACAGTATACCATCTTTTGATAACCAGGACAAAAAATTATGTTCAGCTTAATTTACTTCTCAACATTGTTGGTACACAGTGAGAGCACCTGACTGTAGTGTATGTAAACATACTTTTTAGAGACAATAGTTGATTAAACTTTCTTTCGCAGGAATCAAATTGTAGTGAATTATTTGATTATCAATAGCTTATCTGAATAGTGTCATCTAAGCTAATACTTTTTACACTAGAAAGCTTGACGATCATACACCAGAAGAGATTTGGTGCCATCAACACGTATTTCTATCCACAACTTCGATACCTTGTAACACAATAATTTCAAATTGGACCTCAGCTTATACAAGCAAAAGAATGATGAGATCAATCTCCATTCTAAGATGTGCATGAAGCAATAGGTGAAAGGGACACTCTCTCTCTCTTAGTATACCTTCCAGAAAGAGACAAGGTGTTGAATTACATTTCATCATCTGATTTATGTGATGGACTATCCTAAGTGCTTTAAAGTCTCAATTATAATGAGATATTCATTTTTCTCAGAATCAATCAAGGGTAAATTGTCGGGCCTCTTTTTATAGCATCAAAACAAAGGGTTCAACATTCTTAGCATCTAAGCAATAAGCTATCTTCAATTTTAAACATTTGAATAGTCCCTGGTTGATAGTAAGTATTTTCAGGAAAAGATTAATTTCTTTGACGCATGCCTAAATTCATGGAACTTAAATCATAGCAATCTCGGTCGATAAAATGCATCATCAAGTCAAAATGAAGTCTCAATGATGTTTTATTGATTCATTAATTAGAGCTTATGGTAATGATAAATAATTGTTTCTCTGCAATTATCTTCAATTTTTACTTTTAATTGAAATGATTACTTGCCCAACATGTGAACATTTGAGGTCCTGTGTTGTCTCTCCAATTTGCACCTCTCCGATGAAAGGATTCTCGCTGTGACGTATTTGATAGGCATTTCAAGTATTCCACATATTGGCCGTTTACAGTTATGAAGGAAAGACTGCGAGAATAGATCATTGCAGGAATGACATCGACCCTACTTCAGCAATATGTTCACTCACTTCTCCAAAAATGTTTCCTCAAGAAGTTTCTGGAAATCTGTATGTACCACTCCAAAGGATGAAAAGATGAATCTTTATTTTAAAAGTGTTTAATATTATGAGAATTGCTACGATCTGCATAATTTTCATTTTTTTGCACTGCATTAGAGATCTTTCTTACAGGCAGGACAAGCAATTTTATAGAACTAGAATATTTGATGTACAATTCAGGGTTTGTACGGCTTATACTGTCTACAAGATTCACTTGCAGGTCTGGATGGTGGAAATTTTTTTTCATCCAGTTTAACTGATGGCTAACATTTGCTTGTAACTGGAGAGTATTTGTATATTCAACCAGGATCAGTACAACAAGTTTGGCAAATTTGCCATGATTCAAATCACGCTAAATTGCAACTCTTTACAAGAATTGAATACAAGATCTCATTTGATATAAATTCATAAAGTCTTAATTAATTCTAGAGTACATTTAACAATTAGACAAGCCCATTGAAAAGATTGAAATAAAAGGGTTTACACTCTTTAGGAACCTGTTTTCGTGGATATTATGATGATGTCAAAGTCCCCATCAATAAATAAGTGATCACATTCCTAGACTATTTTGCAGAAAAAAGAGTTTCTTTTTATCAAAAAGTCTCCTCAGAACAATCAAATTGCTCCAAAAAAATGTTTATGATCAACCGACATTCCACATGAAGTTTTCATTAAGGCAATAAAATAGAGCATATTCTAATAACACTTAATAATTATTTTGCTATTTGCTACTCATGCAAAGCAGAAGTTTTTGCTGCTACATTCAAAATATGAGCGTGTAAAATCAGTTCACATTTATAAGAATTATTCGAACTTTCTCCATTAACTAAACCCGTTTTTGTTAAATGTAAATCCCGACGCGAAGCCCAAAATACTGTTGAAAAATTGCATAAAGGACTATTTCGCAGTGCTATATAGCGCTCACTATTTTCCGATGGCCTATATCTGTGTCGCAAAAAAAGATAGCGAGTAATCGTCGCGCCGACTATTTATATGGTCTGAAAACGGTAATGACATACAAAACGCGATGCCTGCGTTTTGTTACTTGTCAACACGTCTAAACTTTTCTCCATCACTTTCCTCGACGCACAAAATGATGATACCAAGAAAAATGTCACAAATTGACGATGATGAGATTATTGTCGATAAGCTTCATGGCAAGGCATCAGAATCTTTATCAGCCTCTTTGACGTCTAACAAAGCAAACCTAACGGCAAACGATACACACGTGGCACGCTACAATTCTCAACAGTCGGTTATCGTCAATCGAAATCTTGTTTCCGATTCATCATGTGTGGTACCGACAGAAAACGACGTGCTTTGTGGCAGGGGAAAGGCATTTTTTCACCACCAGGGTAACAAGAAATTCCGGGAAATCGTTGGCAACACGATTGGTACATATCTCATGGCTAAGCGCAAATCAGAAAAATCCAAGATAGTAATCGCTATAGCCGACGAAGTGACGAGAACAGGAGCTCGATTCCTCAAGAGAAAGGGAAAAGGAAAAGATTGGTATGAAGGGGGCTTCAACCTTGCACGACAAAAAGTATGTATGATTCTATGACTGTACTTTCTGCATACTCCACGTCACTGATTATTGTCTCCTAGATAGGTCATGCAATACGAGATGCTACCGCCAACAAAAGTCAGGCAATCTTCCATATCTACTCAAGGGGGCAGCAATACCAAAATGAAACTGAAATCAATTCTGCTGATTTTATTTCAAATTGTAATACGGACGACTTTCCAAAATCTGATATTCAATCCAGTGAATTCGAGAATTTACCTATATTCGGCTGTAACTCGATTCAGCAAGGTATTATTGATGAAAGACGCCGGGGTGGTCATGCATTCATGAATTATTTGAATTTCCAAAGTACTGAACGAACGATGACGGATAATCGTGAAAGTACATCAGTAACTATGCCAGAAAACCTATCTAGAAATTCATCAACAAGCTCCTTGGATTCAACGTACATAGACATTTTGAATGACTTGAGCTGCGAAGAATTGGATTTCTTTCTTGGTTTGTATATACCCTTGTAGTTGATCGAGTCGCAACACAGTCTCTACGAAAAATCTACATGACCATGCGTTGTTTATGACTATTGTATGTGTTCGTGAGGCAACTAGATATAATATATTCAGATAACCTTTATCAATAAGAGGTTAATACTTTTCATTACATGAGTCTGTTAAGATATAAATACATTGAATTTATAAACATCGCTTGGAAACAATGAAGGGATCCTGGGGGATTCAAGGTGTCGTGCATTGTCACAGAATCTTTTATAACGTAGAGTGAAAGACTTAATTTTACATTTTCCAATATGTATCCTGGGATATTTTTCGTTGCGGAAATAATGTTTACAGGATAATTTCCAGCAACGAATGATCTTTCGGGAAGCCTACTTGAATTTGGAAGATCTTACACTATCTTTTGTAACAAAGAGTGTAAGACTTAGCTCACTTGAAATTATGCCAATCAAATGATTCAGGGATATTCCAATGTTTCCAAAATGTGTCATGCCAATTGGATTCTTTGACACGCTGAAATATTGTTTTGCGTGATACTTTGAAAGACCAATTACAGTTCCAAGCGGCAGATTGATTGATCACAAATCGTCGTTGACCTCGTCACCAGTAATATCTATGTTTCAATCATGACTTGATTCCAATAACTGAAATTGAAGAAGTTACTACTGTAACTCAGGTGTCATGCGAACAAGTAGATTGTAATCTAGAATTCCAAACACCAATGCAACCATCCTCTCGTAAAATAATGACAGATACCACAGCAGCAACTCTGGAAGCTTTCTCGGGGAGTAAAATATCAATGAGGCAAGTAGCAAGTACGTACGATTTGCAAAAAATGTTGTTTAGTCAAATGGCACGTACAGTGCAAGAAAAGTCATTCGGTCGAAAGTTGTGATACATTCGGTTAGATTATTAGATTACAAGCACCTCTATTTACACCTTAATTTGTCCATAAAGGAACATAGAAAGGCACAGACTCAAGTAAGGAAGGCTTTGCCATATGATGTAATTTCAACGTTTTGTTAAACTACATAAGCATTGTGTTGTCTGGTACACAAAAAGATTCCCAAGTTGATAGAATTGACTAGAAGATGACACAATGCGCATCAAATTGAGGTGAAATGAGTTAAGAAGATAAACAAAACATTAAGAAGACAAAGGAGGCAGAGACGTTTGACGTCAAGAAAGAAAAATTGGATATCAAGACGAAAATCAACAACTACCACTATTTTTTAGGCTCTACAACTCAAGATTCAGACTACGAAACCAATACAGAATTTATAATTCTGTCTGTAAAAAGACTTTTGATTACGGAAATAGTATTGACACAGCTCTGATGAAAAGTGGAGAATTTTCACGAGGTTTAATCAATTCACTGAAAATTTCAAGAGATCAAGAAAACAAGCGGTTTGAGATGGAATTCAAGTATGATATAAGCAATAAGTTAACACATACAGCAATAATATAATTAAAGCCTACGCAATCATATTGGAAAGATACACAAAAGGAAAGCGCAAAAAAGCCAAGCTCATGCGGAATTTTTGCCCAAGATTGAGAATGATCCTATAGGGTTACTGAAGGCAATCCAAGAACATATACAAAACCACCAGGAACATGGAAATAACATATCAACTGTTCTAGACTCACTTTGGAGTTTGCTCATTGCAAAGCAGAAGGAGTGGGAGTCTTTGTAAGATTGACCAAAGTGCTTTCAAACTGCAAGGGAAATCTTGGAGGCTTTTTGAGAAAATAGTTACATAGACGCATTGAAAATAATGAAATTTCAAAGAAAAAAAA
>CAAAJI010000603.1:0-25657 GCA_900642245.1 Fragilaria radians | reverse complement strand
TTAGGTAATCGAAGTTTCCACATCCTTCTGCTGCTGCTTGGTTAACAGCCCAAAGTCCCCAGTAAAGGTGATTGACGAGCACAAAGGCTTGCACTTGAGTTTCTAGCTCCATAATATCCTTTTCGGTAGGAGTTTCCCCCCTGGCTGCTGTCAAGTAGGAATGGATAAAGTCTCGCTGTTGTTGTTGTGTCGGAAAACGGTCATACTGTGGTATTCCATCATCGGTACCTCCTGCATATTCATTGAAATGGTTTGCAATATCAAATGCAATAAAGTTGAATCCTCCATATTCAAAGTCAATCAATTGTATTTGTTGACAATCCAATGATACCATAATATTCGATGCCAACAAATCATTGTGACAAAATGCAATATCACTATTCTGGGGAACGACACGTTTGTCCAACCAGTCCAATTCCAAGGGTAGCGTCGATAGGTTTAATTCCATGGCACGTTGTTCATCATATTCTGTCTTGAATTTAGAATGGATGGCTTGGTCCATCCATGAATATAATTGATGCCACAAGGATGGTTCAGGAATAGTAACAGTATTAGGATGTAATGATTGTTCTTCGGTTGTATCATCTTGTATAGTTAATGTTTTATCATGTTCATGACATTTTCCATTCGGTGGAATAAAGTTTACATGCAAGGTTGCTAATTGTATCGCAATAAGATCCTTATAGTCTCCCATTTCTGAAACTGATAATGGACGCATAGTCTCTAACCATCCCTCAATACGACCATTGGCAAATCGTCCATGATAGGGAGGTGCCATACCAAGTCGAGCCAGTGATGCATACGTAGAATTTTCAATATCACGATCAATCAATCCTACAGCACCAAATATTCGTACCAATACGGCAGAAGAAGAAGATGACGACGAAGATGACGAAGACGAAGGAGATGACGAAGAGGAGGACAACAAGACATTCTCCACTTTATAAAGTCGATTGGTAATCCCTCCTGTCACTCGTGAAACACAATGATGACTAGAGTTGCCTTCACTACTTGTCGAGGATATTGACAAAGTATCGTTTGGTAGACATTGTTGTTGCTGTTGTTGTTGTTGCTTTTGATATTGTGAAATAATGATTAGCGCCGCATGACGAATCGTATCCTCCTCATCATCATTGACAATTAGGAATGGAAAGTATGGTCTATCATCCACAATTGCAGAATATGAAGTATCAGTTGGAGTTATTCCTCCAGATTCTCGAATCGTAATGTACTGCTGGGAGGAGGAGGAGAATGACGACATGCTATGCTATAGTCGACTGAACAGACAAATGGAGTGAATTTCGAATTTCGAATGGATGAAATCGGATAGATGACGTCATCGTCAATTTGGGGTGCAGAAGAACGGTCCACTAATTCACTATTGTTTGCTTACGACGGTATATTTTCAATTGTAAGTATTACTATTCTTGTCATTGCCATGACATTTTCATTGACAAGCTATTCAGTTAAGACAACAGCAACATTATTTTGCTTTATTATATGCTCAAAATTCTCAATTCAGTAAACATTTCATCCCTAGGATTGATAAAAATAATGTGCTGAAAGACCATGGTGGTGTTTACATATAAATCTATGGTTCCGTAATAGCCAGTTGTTATATTAGTTTCCTGATTTCGCAATGGTATGAAAATCATGCAGAATTTAGGGATAGGAGGATTTTCCTTATGAGTGGAAACATGATTGATAACATAACACTATGCACAACAAAAAAATCACTGCTCCCTATTGGAAGTTGGAAGCATATGTACAGAAATCAAATGCTTTAGTAAAATCCAGATACCTAAGCAAAACCTGATGCGCGATTGTGTTTCGGATGCTCTTAAAAGCCTGTTTTTGTCTGGGTCCCATGTTCACTTGGATTATTTTTTTTGAGATAGTGGTTAGCAGAGAAATAAGGTGGGACCAATGATACCATAATTGGCAAAAATCATTATAAAATCCCAAGAGTTGCCATTTAATTATGGGTTCCGCAAAGGCCAAAATTGCCAGTATTTTTTGTTTTGCGGTTTGATGCCTTTGGAAGAATTAACGTCTTGCGTTACTAAGAAAGTTTCTTCAATGTGAACATGCAGGCTGCGTGCTTGAAGATGATCAAGAATTGTAGAAAGGCGTTGATCATGGTGCTCAAAAGTTAATTTAGCATAGAGGATTTTATTATCAAGGTGGACAATGATATCCTCAAAATCATAAAAAAGCGTTTGTCACATGACCCTGCAAGATGTTTGACAAAGGCGCACATCCTTGAGGGTGGCGGGTATAGACATATCACCCCCAAGGTAGGATTTTGCCACATAATAGCTTAGATTTATCATCTAGCTCAAAGTGACTGTATCCACGGTTCAAGTCCAAACATGTAGCTAAAACAAAGCCTTCAACCTTCCATAGTACCTCATCAACAAGTTGTTGATACGTGTTGAGATGAGTGCAGTTAAGTACCATAGTCCAATACTCATGATCACCATAAACATGGAAGCGTTGATTGTGACAAAAAATAGCCTTGATGGTACCCAAAGCCTAGCAAGGGTAATTTCATTCCAGATAACTGTGTGTTGTTGGAAATTAAATATCAAACCAATTTTTTGGATGAACTGTATACCCAAGATGATAACTACTGACAAAAAACTTCATCCTGTATATAGACAAGGACGTCAATGGTCTTATTACTAAAGAAGACATGCAGTTTGATTCCAATATCTATTCAATCTCCTTGGAATTAAGTTTTAAGTATTTGTGAGTGATTTTTTGAGAGTTTGGATTGGTGGGATCCAGTGTAATGTGGATGGTGATGTACTAATCCTTTCGACAGATTGCATCAAGATCTTCTTTCTTTCTTTGGGAAGATTGTAAAAGGACAATGCGCTTACCTCATGGTGATAAGGAAGGGATAGGGTGGTCTGATTGGCCAGACACGAAACGGGTTTGTTAGAAGATGAGGAGTACGTTTACTGTGGCTCACAGCGCTATAGCTTTCAAAAATAGATATAATGAATTCCTTACATGTATTTGCTGATGCTGAGTCAGTGCTCAGGCTGAGTCAGAAAGATACGGTAACTAAACTAAAGTTACGGTAGGACGGTCCACCGTATGCTGCATCATAAATTACGTGAAACATGTTTGCCAATCGATTTTGGCTTCTTCTTCAAATCTGTACAGTCGTCGTATCTTCCTTTCATTCTCACGGAGTAAGAAGCATTAGGAATGTCAACAATCATCCGAATGGCTTAATCTACCGAGATTCAAAGATATGTATGGTCCCTCGGTATGACAAATCATCCAGACGTTGGTATCCATCAGGACCTGAGGAAGGTCCTGATGCAAGTTATGCACCATGGGTATCCTTGGTACGACAGGGTCCTACACCGTTCATAACACGTATCTTTAAATCAGACGACTACGAACAGGCGGTATTGAAGTTTATGGCCGGTGATAAGGTTGACCGTACGGAAGCACAAGCCAATATGGATGCCTACCTTCGTAATCCAAGCGATTGGCAATACAATCGTATCAAGGGTTATAAGGCTAATTACTCTCGTCCCATAGAGATCCAACAAATTGTTTTGACATTGGCATGGTCGGCTGTCGTCCTTGGATTGATTGGGAGAGGAATATATTGTGTGGAAACGGGAGATAACTTTTGGACTATCTTCGGCCTTACCAGTAAAGTTGCCGAGTGTGTACAATATGAGACCTGCATTTTCGATGCTGAGAACTAACCTAAACCTATAATTGAATTAGTCACCATAATGACTCTACAAACTAACAGCATGCACATGTGATGTTAACGTTAACAATACAACACAAACCAAAATTATTTTTTCATATAAGCAAATATGTCGGAGATTTCATTCGTTGACGAGGATTAGGAGTCGTCTCCAAGAGTCTTCGGAGTCGATGCTCTGGTGATACGTTGGAAACTTCAGCTGTCGCATCACTTAACGTATCGTCCTCACACTCTCCTAATTTAGTAACTTTACCAAACTCGCTCCTATCCATGTCGTCATCTTCATCATCACCTTCTGGAATGACATGTAGCTGCTGCTTCGAGTTATGATTACTACCATCACTGTGACTATCGGAAGAATCGGACGATACAGATTCCAACCAAAGTGCCATGACTGGTGATGGTTTCATATCAGTCGAAGGTTTGACAACTCCTGATTGCTTTGTACCAATATTTTCATTTTCATCATTCTCTGCATCAGCACATCCTTCATCAAACAAGAAATCGTCCTTATTCTTATGAGTGGATGCTCGAAATGTCGTACTATTTGGGTTGAAAAGTCGTGCCCACATTTGTGTCCAAATTGCTTTTGACCCAACCCCCATCGCATTAATGATGGCTGCTTTTTCCATATCAATCCTCTGCTGGTCGGAAGTGCTGATATTATTTGGGGATTTATTACTCAAGTCCAACATATCAGAATCAAAGGAGGCAATCGGAATTTCTTCGGATATCTTGCCTCGACTATCATTCGAATTGGGAGATGCAGTAGTCGAACGTGCTTCACAGTTTTTATCACGATCGGGACTCGAGGATGAGGACTTTGAGGGAGACTGTCGACTATCTCCAGCCGTATCGGGAGTTACCGTCGACCAACGATCTTCCTTGTCCTCGTCAATCGCCGTCGCGATGGGAACATCGCGGACAGTCCTATAGTAATTATGTCGTCGCACTAGAATAAATCCCAACAAGCCAAAAATGGAAATACAACTTGCTAAAGTAATCACAACATCGTTGGTAACTTTGGAGTTATCACGAGATTGAATTCCTTGAATTCGATATGATGGGCTGGGATCATAATAGGCTTCACAACCTAAATCCTGCGTTTCCGAAAAGGCTAGGTCATGAATATTGCCATTGGCATTCAATAACTCAAAGTCCAACAAAACACTCTGAAACCGATCCAAGATTTGACAGGAGATGAGATTAGTATCATGGTTCGTTGTTTCATCGTTCTGATTAGGTTGTTTCATTAGGTACACTGTCATTCCCCCCACAACTGTCGTGCATTCCACACCACATGATCCCGACGGTGCATCGGGAGGTGAAGCTGAAATACCAACTACAGAAACAGTGCTTGGTAGAAGTCTTCGCAGTTGTCGATTGGGTTCACAGGGAACAAATTCCATGGCAAGCTTGTCCAAGGATTGAGCTTCCACAAATTGAATCAAGAGATTAATGTCCTTATCATTACTTGCCACAAAATTGTATATATAAGTCAACTCCAGTTTGATCCTAGTTTCAGGAAGCTCTCCACAAGATACAATGGGATAGTTTTCGTTTGACTCAGATTCCTTTCCGCCTTGATCAATATCGACTTCAACTGTATTCGATGATTCATTAACTACTTCGGTTTCAGCAATATCGCTTTCTTCATCTTTCTCAATGTCAATAATTTCTTCCTTGGTTGGATTACTACTAACATCACCTTTTTCTTCATCTAGACCTAAAGGTTCATTTGCGCTTCCTTGATTGTTCACAGTTGATGGGGTATCAGTCTCATTACTACCTTCCTCATCTCCATGATTACCTGCATTAGAATTTTCATTATCATCTTCGTTGTCACTATCGTTGCTGGTTGAAACCTTCGAGTCACCTTTGTCATTGGGTTTTTTCTTCCCCTTACTTGCCCTGCCTGATATCTTTTTTTCCTTTAGGTACTTCTGTCGATGAACCGATTCAGACGAAGAAGAATCTTGAGAATAATCCCCTTTATTCGTTTTCCCTCGAACCCGTCGCCTATAAAGATTGAATTCCCAAGAAGGTTAGACAGCCATCATGAAAACATTATCTTTTGGCACGAGTCCCGCAAACTATGAATTCTAACGATAAAACACATCATCAATTTCTTAAATATTTCACATCCAAAAATTAGAAAAGTCGAAACACATGTTTCAACGTAATTTTGTCGTGTAAAAATGTTGCTCGTCAAGTTTGCAACAGGACGCAATGGTGAAACCAAACGTTACGAAAGTACTCAATGTTGAAGATCTACCACGGCCAGGATACTTTGATATTCGCAGGCAAGAGCAAACCTACCTTTTCGCGGAACTGGAAATGAATTCTCTTGACGAAAAGTCTTCCTTTTCCTTCTGCTGAAACACTACCTGAGGGTCGGATGGAAGTGCATTCATTATATCCCCTTTGGATATGAAACGTCTATCCCGCATTTTACCATCAAACTGTACATGGGAGGAGGAGCCCATAGCGCAATAGAATGTTGTAATTAAGAGCCAAGCATGCATCCTGATTCAATACCGATTGCCTTCTTTGGGGAAACCAGTAAAGCTTATCAGGGGGTAAAATTTAATGCATTCGGTTATCTAAGATCTCCCAAGAATACTTCACCAATTTAAATGTGCTACGAGCAAATTTGTCTGATTTCAAATATTCATTTCCCAAGACTGAAAACAGAACCTCAAAAATGCCATCCTTTTAATATGGTTACTCGCATCGTACTTGCTCTTTCATTCCGAAATTTAAAGTATACAACTTGCATTGCTAAGCAATCAAAGTAGGAATAGCTATGATCATATTTTCGGATTGCGAAGCATGAATCATAAGTATTACTTTACTTTGATTGCAGGAAAGACTTCAAAATATGCAATATTTGTAAACATTATGAACTCATGTTCCCACTGGTAAATGTATCTTATCATGATACCAACATACAGCTGTCAATGTGTGAACAAATTTTTTTTCAGATGTGCACCTACCTGAGTAAATCCTTGCAATATACTTATTGTTATTTCAAAAGCAGTTATGTCAGGAAATCGACGCCAGTAAAGATTAAAGTCAATCGTGGATCAACACAATGAAGAGTAATTCTAACTCAATAGATATTTGGACATACATAATAATTAGCCTCTTGATGGATTACAAAATGCCCAATTTTCAATTCCAGAGCATGTGGCGGAAAGCCTGAAAGTTATTTATGTACATAAGAACTCAATTGCATATGTTTTTACCTTCCTCTTTTTTTTAGCAAAGTCAGCTTTACATGAATGAAATCTATTACCTCGTAGAAGTCTCAAAATCTCTCTCCAATGTTTATAATTGGTGCATCCTCATTTTTGAGAGCAAGAATAGTCCATTTGTTCAAACATTGTCCATCACCAAATAGATCATGAATATGTCCACCTAGGTTATTTCCCGTAGTAAAAATGCCCATATTAACTTCAACCAATGTAAAGTTGAGAAATCTTGAAAACTGTAAACGCACATGTCACTTGTATTTGTTGTATCATTCAACAGTAACTACAGGAGAAGATTGCATAACGAGGAGAATAATTGGTAGATTCATGATTGAGCGAGACTAGTATCGCTTCTGGCGGTAATAACCAATTACTAGAAATAGCCATCATCGTTTAAATGTAGCTTACAAATTTTTATAAAGAGGACTAGTCAACTCATTGAAACCGAAGATTATATGCAAACTCTTATCTCAGGTTCAGTTGTCATCTAATTTATCAGTGTTCTATTTATTTCAAACAGAGATATTTTGGAATGAGTGATTGCAGTAATGTAAGTCTTTAACCTTCACAAATGGTCTAGTGAAAAAAGTATGATAACAAAGCGATTCCGCTTGAAATCGCGCGCTGAAGGGATTAATCCATGTTTCGAGAGATTGAAAATCAAGTCTAAATCCAGAGGCAAGAGTGAAGGTGTAGATGACCAAACTCTCATTATGTTCCAATTCACGGGATAATGCCGAATTTGAGAGAAAAGACAGCTCAATGCATGTTATATGTTATGAGAGATCAAGTAAGTAAGTGACATACCGATTCACCCATCATGCCACGACCGGTAGAGTGACGTGGACCGCTACGAACCGTTGCTACTAAATTAGTAGCCTCGGAGAGGTCTATCGTGATCCAAGACTAGTTAGTCGTATCTTATAACTAGCTCATTATTTTTCACTTTTTGAAACTTACCTTCGTCAACACTTGTGCATCGTGCACATCATTTACACCTCTCGTAAGCCTGGTCATGCCAATGCTAAATGTTTTCTACTAGTCCTAAGAAACGGGAATATTCCCTTTAATTCAGGTGCTACTAGACAAAAGAAAGTGGGATCATTGTGTGATGTAAGTGTCACTTTGATGTCACACGTTTCGGGCAATATTTGAAAGAGAGATGAACCTTCATGACACTACAATAGCAGTTATGAAGGATTGTTCAACATAAAGGTTGCTTCAGAGAAGATAACAATTTTCTAAGCTTTGACCATGGAAGCCACCAGAAAATAAAATTGATCAGGAAGATTAGACATGCTCTCGAATCCTACTTCATGAAGTAAACTTTGTTCCTGAACACTCGATTAATCTCTTCAGCATCAACAGGGCGTTCGAAAACGGCTTTTGAATTGGAAATGATGGCTTAATCATCCAACAAAAAAGGGAACATCACGACTAGCGTTTGACCAAGCCTTAAATACTAAGAATGATTGATATCCAAGTTTAGACCCTTTCTTCGAGAATTCAGACCGCATAACGTGAGGTAGAAGACTGAGATATAATTACAGGACAACATGCTACACAAAGCTATGAGACGCAGTGAAGAAGGCATTCTCAAGACAACTAACATTTGGAAGCCACTTGGAAGGTTTGAATTGTGTCAAGATTGTGCAATTGGGATGGCAAAACAGAGAAACTTAAAAACTCTAGAAATAAGATCAATATTTAAAGCAGCTCAGCAAAGGGGAAAGGTTTGGAGGCTCAAGGTCTTGGGAATTGAATCTTGAAGTCTTCACTCACTATTGGAAAAGCCAATTTATTCAAGAGGAAAGATCCTATAAGGAAAAGGCTACAAGTGAAACGATGAATCTGAAATAACAGAGTGTTCAACATAATTTTGAGATGCAAGGATGAAGGTGATAACAAGGCTTTTGATGATCAATACTGAGAAAAACGTTTGAGTATTTAGAGACTAAGAGATTGGGAGAGAAGAACGGAAGTTTCAGACACTTTATGGTCAAATCCCTGGGTCATGATAAATGGTGCCGGATTACGAAATGAAATTAGACAGAGAATTTGGACCGAATGTGCATCAACTGCTACTTCCCATTCCAATAAAACGGTGTTACAGGATAACATAAAGTCACCACAAGAAGCATGCATTGAAAGAAAGCACATTGCATCAAGAAGCTTAGGATTTTTGGCGAAGTGAGAGTAGTTACCACCCATGAGAAACAAGAAAAGTTTTAGTGTCGAGGTACAAGTTGTGTGTTTGTTGCATACCCTCCAAATCATGCCTATGATATCTACTATACAATAAATAATCATATGATTAAATTTAGTGACATCATCTGGCTAAGGTGTGGTTATGGAATTTGGTATCTGGGGAATCAAGTCAATAGAGATAAGGTCTTCAAGGATGATGACAAAGAAGAATCCATGGGAGTTTCATCTGAAGAGAGCAATATTGAGGAGCACTGAAATAGATTTAAGCTTGCTTTTTTGCCTTGATTCCTGGAGGAGCAATAACTGTTGATCTAGCTGATTTTGCCTTGATTATGAATGATCAAGCAATTCAGCATATTTCAAATCACCGGTATCGACTTCAATGATAACTTTGCTCCAATTGTAAATGATGTATCATTCCGAATCTTGCTTAGCAAGACGATATTTTGGAATTTGAAGGCCAAAAGCATTGATGTCGAAACGGCTTTCATGTTTGGAAACTTGAAGGAGGAGATCTTTATGGTATTGCACATGGAATGGAAGAGAAAAGGAGCAATGGGGAATTTAGTCAGATTTTGTGTTGGTTTGATTGTTTAGGTATTCATTGTTTAGTCTCTGTCTTACAATGACTTACATATGCAAATCGTGAAAGAACTGGCTGCTCCCCTAAAGGCCTTATCAGAAGGCACTGCTTCAAATTGTTCGAACTTTCGTTTGCAAGAATTTATTGGAAACGAATTTTTTGTAACATCTTGATTTTACGTTCGAAATACCTACGCCTTTAGGTCGAGGCAAACACTCTAATTTACTTTCTGTAGGAAATCTAAGTTGATTCATTAGATCTGTTTAATTAGTAACGTGTCGCTTAGATACAAATGTGCCCACAAAGCACATCGAAATGAATTTTCCGAAGATTGAAATAGCTTTCAAAGTCCTAAATTGAAAAATCATCGTCATAGTCACTATCACAATATGAATTGTCCATGAAATTGTCAAGAGCAATTCCATCTATAGTTGAACAGTCATCCAAACTGCTTTCAAGTGAATCACTAACGTCTCCTTTGATCTGAATATCATGGAAATGATTGCGGCATTCTAGATCGCATTCAAATACAAAACTGTTCAAGTATTGATGCTTGTGTCCACTTGTGAAGTCTTGGTTGGGATGCGAAATACAAGATGACATATTCCAAGAGTCACTTTGGACGTCAAATATATCTGAATAGGTTTCCAGTTTTGATTCATGCATTGATACTTGAAATGCTTTTGTATTTTCGATGCTCGATGATGAAATTACATTTGGACTTTCGAAATTGAAGGCATTACTTAGTGAAAACTCCATAGGGACAACTGGAAGACAAGATTTTGCTACCTTATTTGTACGACTCCTTTTTCTTCTGTTTCGCACATAGCCATTAGTAGTTTTCCACTTGTCTATTTCTTCCTGGTACTTCTCTTTCTCAGTACGAGCACAGGCTTCGAATACAGCCTTTTCCTTATCATCGAGACTGTTCCATTTCTTGGCAATATTTCTTGCGAGTTCAGCAAATCCGATTTTACCATGCATCTTACGATGCTTCGCTTTTCTTTCGCGCTCTGTGAGACCATATTCTTCAAGATTAGCAACTTCCGGTAACATGGCAATCAATTTTTTTCTTTCACTTTGAAAGAAAAGGTTGTATCCAGAGAGTGGTCTCTTTGGCTTGTCCTTTGGTTTTTTCCATGAGCGCTTTTTCGTTGGTTTCTCGAACGACAAACCTGTGAAATGAGGTAAGAAATAACAGGCAGGATTTGCCATGAATCCGTTCACGAAGAATTCCATGTCCGATGATACAATATCTTTCGGTTCATGGAGATTGTTTTTGAGCATGATCATTTCTGGCATCTCTTTGATTTTAACCTTTAATGAGCAAACGTTTTTGTGTTTTGTGATACAAAAACGATAATTTCGTTCTCATCAGTTGACGAGAAAGAATTTCTTTTGATTAAGACCCCCATGACGTTATTATTGCTTACATTTATTTGTTCTAGATGTATTCGTTACATTCTAGGTTAAAGACGTACTCGTGGACATTTCGAAATGATTTATGCTTGTACTTGAAGGGGAAGATTTAAGTCTCGCGGTTGCTCTATATGCTGAAATTCTTGAGATAAATGTTTGCATCGATGTCTTGGATGCAATATGTTCGTGATTGACACTTAAGACGAATGAAGATATCTGAAATCGAGCTCAGCACGAACTCGTGAACGATTAAGGACCTATGGATTTCAAAGAAAATATATGAGTCTTAACAGGTTGTGAGCGTGTGACAACGGGGACTCCAGCAGACTAATATGATAAATAAAGAAATTACTATTCGAAAGAAATGTTGTCTCGATATCCCAAGATTGATAGGTTGCATGTGCAAAACTCTTAGCGTTAAATGATATAGCTAATCATATTTTTTTCTGATCCTTTCTCAAGACTTCTTTTTTAGTTGAATGATTTCTTCTCTTACAATTTCTAAATTTCTTACATCCATCTCTCAGGAACCTGCCTGATTATCTTCTTATTGGGCTTAAAGGTGTTGCCCAGTAATCTGATTGAGGAGCAGTTCAATCCATTATGAAGCTATACTTATGCAGCAGTCTCATGTTTCTTGCAGTCTCTATTATAAACTTGATTTAAAGGAGCATTAGAATATGATAGTGGCCTTAAAATTAGTCAATTTGAACAGCAAAAATTCTCACTTGAATTTGTTTCAATAATCGTTTTTGGGATGGGATGGTTACACCTGGTAACATTGGGCTTAAGATAGACAAAATATGTTTCTTTTTCGGTAGGTTGAATTTTAAGTTTTGTGCCTTTTGAACCATTTACTAACATTGTTGAATAGATGCCGAGGGCGGCTGTTTATGAAACAATGTAGCAAATGAAAGAAGTGAGAGCTTATTTCCATGTATAGCCTATTTCACAAGTGTTTCAAATACAATTATTCTATATGTCACGCCTCCTTACTTCTGACAGGACACAAGCGCGATGTCAATGAAGACTTGAAGAATAGAAAGATTATCAATGATACTCCTGTTTCAAGAATGACTCAAAACTAAATTTAAACTAGGAAAGGATAATATATAGTCATAGTTTTCCTGATTTTCATCAAAATGTACGCCACATGGGATAGGTTCTCATTTGATTCATACACATTTTGGTGTGCTGCACAAATATTCTTCCTGTGATTCTTGCTCTGCTCATTGTATGTAACATTCTGTTGTTGATTAAGCTTACGCTCATTCGTTAATTTTTTATTAGTTATGCTCCTCGACTCCTATGCACCATACTCCAATAACTTCATGACATTTGGATAATTCTTAAACTTTGTTGATCTAATATCACCGCTCAAAAGAGCTTGCCATATAATGTTAGGGGTTAGGGGTTCCTTGATCTACATTTCTGAAATGTTGGCTTTACTGACTCCTTGTGTGACGGTTCAAGTGCTTTCTTCCTTTATTATGTCAGCATTTACTGCAATTTCTGTTACACAAATTACATCTTGAAAAACCATGCATACCATTATTTTTATCCTTTGTCAGTGAAATTCATGAATTGGGTTCTGAAACCTCCATGTTGAGTTCTTCATTTTGAGTAGTACTATTTTGATTGTTTGAAATGTTGCACTTTACATCATTTCCTAAAAAGGGAATTTGATTTTGCATTTAAAGTTGTTGATGTTTTGTTGTACCTTCAAGTGAAGCTTGAAAGGTGAGAAGGAAAAGAAAGGAGAGAGTTTCGTAGCCCGAGACTTCTGGATTGAAACAGGATTCAAGGAATTATTATGCACTTAATTTCTTTTTTGGATGTGTTTATTACTCTACTGTGAGATATAGAAATAACACAATGACAAATTATCACCTATTTTAGGTTACTTTATTGTTTAGTCTTGTGTAGTCTTAGAACTTCTCTCAGAGAGAACTTCTTGACCCTTCTCAAGAGATGTTTGTGAGCTCTCTTGAAGAATTAGATCTTGTTTTGAAGCTTTGGGTTCTCTTCAGAGAAGTATAGTAGGTATGTGTTGAGCTCATTGAGTCTCTCAACAAAGTTTTGCACGCTCATATTCTGCCCAAGAAAAGGCCTCTCCTCATGTAATACTTTTTGAACCGGATTGCACTTCTAGGGATGAACTCCAAGCCCACATCACGCATCACTAACTCAAGCAACATATTGTCAGGGAGCGCAGCGTCTTCAGAGTTCAATCTCCTCTTCAGGTGATGCTCAAAATACGAAAGTTCTTGACCTTCAACAATTTCCTAACCATCTTGCTTTTGTCTGCAGGTTCCTTTAAGGTCATCAAAGTCTCCACTTCACGGTAAGCCATCAGCCACTTTATCCAGTCTTCTGCTCAGCCATCCTTGAAAATGATGAAGTGCCTTGCATACTTGGAAGCCGGTTGCTAGGATCCATGAAAAACTCCAACATGATGCATTCCGTCTTGTCTGCGGTCTCTTCAGGATTCTCAGCCTCCCTGGCCTTAGAAATGAACGGAATAGGGGGGTTTCACGAACTGCAGGAGGTAAGCCCGTCAAGGTTTTGTTAAACTTATTTAGCATCATCTTTATACGCTTCTGTTAAATCGTAACGAAGTGTGATCACAGTGCTTTACAGTGAGATATAGAAATAACACAATGACAAATTATCACCTATTTTAGATTACTTTTATTGTTTAGTCTTGTGTAGTCCTTGACCTTCTCTCGGAGAGAACTTCTTGACCCTTCTCAAGAGATGTTTGTGAATTCTCTTGAAGAATTACATCTTGTTCTAAAGCTTCTTCCCAACTGTTTAGATAAGTCTCTTCAACTTGTTCATCAGGACAAGTTGGTAGTCAATAAGGATAAGTTAGTTTAGCCTTTAGACTCTTTTGCTATTAGCAAGCTAAGTCTCTATTTATCTCTTTATATAGATCATTATTATTGCTGTCCTAGATTGGATACGGTGACGGAGTGTATAATGATTCTTTCCATTTATAAACAATATTTAATCTTCACTACGTTCAACTAGTGAATCATTTATCATAGTTAAACTTGTAGTAGGTAAGTAGTAACTACCCATAGCTAGATGAGAAAATATTAGAAGATGTTGCTTCTACTATTGTTGACGATGCACTAACGATACAGGACGTCTCCTTGTACCAGTAGACACACGCATCTCCTAGTTTAATATTTTACAATTAAATTGTTATTGCTTACAGCCTATTGTGTTGGGGATTAGCTTCTTGATCCTTCAGTCAAGGTAGACCATGTATATCCTGCCTATGAGCTTCGTTTCTTGAACATGTATGATACCGTTGAGTCATTGAGCTTAATTTGTTACTGCTTGTGAGGAGAGAAAAAGCTCAAGAAAGTAGTCTGATTGTTCCTACCCACAGTTATCCATCCTTGGTCTGTCTGAGGTGTACATTGTGGATCATCTTAATGCACTTAAAAAGCGGAAAGGGAGAGGAGTATCATCATCAAAAAACTGACGAAAAGATTTCATATGCTACCTTTGTGGAGATCCAAACCACAAAATACAAAGCGAGGGAGAGTGTAAATGCCAGTAGCAAAAGTGAAATAAACCTTTCAGCGGAAGGGACCCCAGACAATAAACTGATGTGTGTGATACCGCTGCAAGCTCTCGCGCGCAGAAGATAGAACAAAAGGTAATTCTGGGAGACGGGAGAAACTGAATGGCAAAGAAAATGGGAGATTTGAAGATAAAAAGCAGTGAGCGGGAGAAATGATTCTGAAGGATGTAACAGTTTTTCCTATTTTTAAAGTGTTCCAATTATAATCCTTTAGAGAGATCAAAAAAGTCAAGGAACAGTTAATTTGGAAGATACCAAACTTGCAATTGAAAAAGAAGAAGAAAAGAGAAAGTAAATGGACAAAAACCTATCAGCTGTGGACTAATCAGAAGGAGGAATGAGGAAAATATGATCAAATAGGAATATATGAAGGCAAAATAGGTAGTCAAAGGAGAGGACACTGAGTAAGAAGCCTACAACTTCTGGGACAAACAACAACAACAAATGATAATAAAAACGGTGTCAAAAGAAATAAACTGTATGGAAAGATTGCACCTTTCGGAAGTTGTAAGCACTAAGCAAGAAGGGAGAAAGCCTATCGAATAAATGGGTGTTTAAAGTCATTGGAGATGGTTCCTAGAAGTTCATATTTATCTCTTTTAAGTGAAATTAAAGTTTTTCTCATAAGAAAACTAAATCTTTTTGCTTCTTCACTATGCTTAGTTCTGTGCTGATTCTTGGAAATGTTGCACTTTAGTTCCTTTTCTTTACATGTCAGATCTTTTCAATCCTTACTGGTATGCGTCTGTCATTATGTTAAGTCTCATATATTTTCTTTGAAATCCATAGGTCCTTAATCGTTCACGAGTTCGTGCTGAGCTCGATTTCAGATATCTTCATTCGTCTTAAGTGTCAATCACGAACATATTGCATCCAAGACATCGATGCAAACATTTATCTCAAGAATTTCAGCATATAGAGCAACCGCGAGACTTAAATCTTCCCCTTCAAGTACAAGCATAAATCATTTCGAAATGTCCACGAGTACGTCTTTAACCTAGAATGTAACGAATACATCTAGAACAAATAAATGTAAGCAATAATAACGTCATGGGGGTCTTAATCAAAAGAAATTCTTTCTCGTCAACTGATGAGAACGAAATTATCGTTTTTGTATCACAAAACACAAAAACGTTTGCTCATTAAAGGTTAAAATCAAAGAGATGCCAGAAATGATCATGCTCAAAAACAATCTCCATGAACCGAAAGATATTGTATCATCGGACATGGAATTCTTCGTGAACGGATTCATGGCAAATCCTGCCTGTTATTTCTTACCTCATTTCACAGGTTTGTCGTTCGAGAAACCAACGAAAAAGCGCTCATGGAAAAAACCAAAGGACAAGCCAAAGAGACCACTCTCTGGATACAACCTTTTCTTTCAAAGTGAAAGAAAAAAATTGATTGCCATGTTACCGGAAGTTGCTAATCTTGAAGAATATGGTCTCACAGAGCGCGAAAGAAAAGCGAAGCATCGTAAGATGCATGGTAAAATCGGATTTGCTGAACTCGCAAGAAATATTGCCAAGAAATGGAACAGTCTCGATGATAAGGAAAAGGCTGTATTCGAAGCCTGTGCTCGTACTGAGAAAGAGAAGTACCAGGAAGAAATAGACAAGTGGAAAACTACTAATGGCTATGTGCGAAACAGAAGAAAAAGGAGTCGTACAAATAAGGTAGCAAAATCTTGTCTTCCAGTTGTCCCTATGGAGTTTTCACTAAGTAATGCCTTCAATTTCGAAAGTCCAAATGTAATTTCATCATCGAGCATCGAAAATACAAAAGCATTTCAAGTATCAATGCATGAATCAAAACTGGAAACCTATTCAGATATATTTGACGTCCAAAGTGACTCTTGGAATATGTCATCTTGTATTTCGCATCCCAACCAAGACTTCACAAGTGGACACAAGCATCAATACTTGAACAGTTTTGTATTTGAATGCGATCTAGAATGCCGCAATCATTTCCATGATATTCAGATCAAAGGAGACGTTAGTGATTCACTTGAAAGCAGTTTGGATGACTGTTCAACTATAGATGGAATTGCTCTTGACAATTTCATGGACAATTCATATTGTGATAGTGACTATGACGATGATTTTTCAATTTAGGACTTTGAAAGCTATTTCAATCTTCGGAAAATTCATTTCGATGTGCTTTGTGGGCACATTTGTATCTAAGCGACACGTTACTAATTAAACAGATCTAATGAATCAACTTAGATTTCCTACAGAAAGTAAATTAGAGTGTTTGCCTCGACCTAAAGGCGTAGGTATTTCGAACGTAAAATCAAGATGTTACAAAAAATTCGTTTCCAATAAATTCTTGCAAACGAAAGTTCGAACAATTTGAAGCAGTGCCTTCTGATAAGGCCTTTAGGGGAGCAGCCAGTTCTTTCACGATTTGCATATGTAAGTCATTGTAAGACAGAGACTAAACAATGAATACCTAAACAATCAAACCAACACAAAATCTGACTAAATTCCCCATTGCTCCTTTTCTCTTCCATTCCATGTGCAATACCATAAAGATCTCCTCCTTCAAGTTTCCAAACATGAAAGCCGTTTCGACATCAATGCTTTTGGCCTTCAAATTCCAAAATATCGTCTTGCTAAGCAAGATTCGGAATGATACATCATTTACAATTGGAGCAAAGTTATCATTGAAGTCGATACCGGTGATTTGAAATATGCTGAATTGCTTGATCATTCATAATCAAGGCAAAATCAGCTAGATCAACAGTTATTGCTCCTCCAGGAATCAAGGCAAAAAAGCAAGCTTAAATCTATTTCAGTGCTCCTCAATATTGCTCTCTTCAGATGAAACTCCCATGGATTCTTCTTTGTCATCATCCTTGAAGACCTTATCTCTATTGACTTGATTCCCCAGATACCAAATTCCATAACCACACCTTAGCCAGATGATGTCACTAAATTTAATCATATGATTATTTATTGTATAGTAGATATCATAGGCATGATTTGGAGGGTATGCAACAAACACACAACTTGTACCTCGACACTAAAACTTTTCTTGTTTCTCATGGGTGGTAACTACTCTCACTTCGCCAAAAATCCTAAGCTTCTTGATGCAATGCGCTTTCTTTCAATGTATGCTTCTTGTGGTGACTTTATGTTATCCTGTAACACCGTTTTATTGGAATGGGAAGTAGCAGTTGATGCACATTCGGTCCAAATTCTCTGTCTAATTTCATTTCGTAATCCGGCACCATTTATCATGACCCAGGGATTTGACCATAAAGTGTCTGAAACTTCCGTTCTCCTCTCCCTTTGCTTGGAATGGGTTGATTGCTGAATCTTGCCAGACATTAGTTCTACGCGAAACAATCCACGTTCTAGTTCAGAGTGCTAGAGGTTTCCAGTAAATTTAATGAAGTGTTAGAGTTACTTGGCTTTTCAGAAAGTAATCCAGATCCCTGCCTTTTCATAAAAGGAGACTAAGAATCGAACATATTATCAGCATTTGTATCTATGTTAGCAATTCTTTGGATATTAAATGCTGATGAATCCAATTTGAAAATCAAGATGAATTTGTTGATTGTTTTATCTGTAATACTTTTGCGTCAGAGCTGAGAAATAAAGTTGTGATAGTGCAACCTCAACAAATGAATCGGAAGATTCAAAAGTTGTTGAGGAAACGATAGGAAAACGCAAAAGTAAGATCCCTGGGACTCCAAGATATAAGACTCATTGTTCCATAGAAGAGATGGAGATGCTTGATCCAGATTCTCAAAGGAAATATTGTTCTGAACTTGGATGCTTTTTAACTTTGCAAAAGGCTTGCAACCATATATCAGCAATACGGTGAGAAAGCTCAGAAAGAGCATGGATGGTGCGGCATGCGGTGCCAACCATGAAGTGCTTTCTGTGATTAAGTTTGTCATTGACACAAAGACTTTTAGATTATTTATTGAACCAAAAATTGACAATGACATGAGTTGGAGGTTTTTTATAGTGATAGGGCGGGAGACCCAGAAAGAAGAATCTATGTTATGGGATTAATGGTTTTTTTATTGGCCGTACCAATGTGTTGGCGCTCGAAAGCTCAAAGAGTTGTGACACTCTCCAGTACTGAAGCTGAGTAGCTATCTCTGAGACTGTTGAAATGTTCAAGTTTGTTTATTTCTTGTTCAAAGACATTCATGTGGTTGTGATTTTACCTATAGCCGTCAAAACTATCAATATTTCATGTCAGAAAATGCATCGACTGGGGTTAGAATGGGCACCTGTTATTTTTTTTGTAACAGAATTAGTCAAAGACAGGTTTATTAAAACAGAATGAGACTTAGTACACACAAAAATTGAAAAGTTTATAAGGAAGGTTTTTTCCAATTCTTTAAAGCCTCGTGAGATCTTTGATTCTAATTTTTAGCTATTTCTTTTTAGGAACACCTACTTGTATTTGATGCTTGAAACAATAAAGTTTCTCTTTTGCCCTATAGTGGAAAGGAAGGGAACGATGATGAAAGCAAATTAACAGAGTGAGAAAATCTGTTGGCACCACGATAGAAGCTGAAACAAGACTAACAGACAAATTCAGACTCCTCAATTAATTCACGAAAACTGTGGAATAAAAACAATTTTTTTTAAGTCTCGAGGAGATTTCAGTTGGAGAACAATTTTGAAAGTTCGAGTAGTGGGATAGCAGGAGAAACAGTAGTTGGTGCTTTGAGTTTGATTATCTTGAGGTTGTGGCAATGGCATATCTAATCGCATCAGAAATACTGATGAAGGATTATAGTGTTGAGATGGCAAGAGCACTCTGATAACTGAGCTCGGTAATTACGAATCTAACGGGGGTTAACTAAGGGTGTCCGTTTGAGTAAATTTGAGGTTCGCTAGACATGTGAAGGGGTTAACGATATTGTTGAAGATAATCTGGACATTTGATCTCACATCGTTTCAAACTGATAAAGAAAGTTCAGTTAGTCTAGATGTAGATGTAATACTGACATCAGTGACAAACAGAGGTGGACACCATTACATCATTAATAAATTTGCACTTCAAATTCATGAAACAAATTATTCCAATCCCCTAATCGAAGAATAAAGCATTGCGTTAAAAGTTGAAAAATCAATTATTGTACCATTTATTGTTTCAATTATATGTAAATAATAATGAAAATCTAAATTTCTGTTCGTTTCCCTTGGTTCAATGTTTTTCATCGCAATTGCCGCCGAAGTTATACCCCACATTTCTCGACTTTAATTTTAAGCAAGCAATGCCTTTTCGTGAGCTTGAACCTATTAAATTAGTTATGAAACAGATTTTGCTATAATCAATTATTGACGTTAAGAATATCCGAAATAAACCATTTTTGGTTAATTAATTGCAGTAAATCTTTCAATTCATTTTTCTCACCTCTTATGACAAATATCTAAGTTTTATCTAAAGAAACTGAAAAACATCTATTGTATAGTAAAAGAAAGTTTTTTGTTTATCTATCCTCCCAAGCAACATTCTAAATCCATGAATCCTTGGATTTATTTTCCTGAAACAATTCCTTTTTGGTTTAGTTTTGGAACTATGACTGAGATTCATTTTGAAGCAATGCTTTATCATTGCCATGAGACACGTCTGGGTCAGAGTCGAAACCTCCTTCCAATTTCTTTATTTCATCGACGTTCGTCTCTCTGCCAGATGATGTGGAGTCTCGATAAGAAGGGTCAGCACCATCAACATTTTCTAGATCAATTTGATCATTTTCATTCATTTCTTGAGTAGATCCGCTTCTTCTACTACCTTCATTTTCTTCGAAGTCCAACTGTAAACTTGCCTCATCATCCTTTTTACAAGTATCAACATTTTGGAATGTTCTGCCTCTTCTTCGTCTATAGAAAACAAAAATAAGAAGAAGAACGAATAAAATGGAGAATAGCGCCAAGATTGCCACAATCATAGGTCGTGGTCCACTGTTTGAGTCTGTATTTTCCGTTTTTTTCGAAGAGTTACTTGCTCCGTCGCCATTTCCTATCATCGAAGGAAATAAGGAGGGAGAAGATGAAGGCACACTTTTGGGTTCCGAAGTATAATTAAGTTTAAATGCTGGCAATCTGCATTTGTTTGTTTGAAAAGTGACACAATCGCCTTCGCAAAGACTAGAGTTTTGACATGATCCCTTTTTTTCCATAAAAATATCGTTACATTTATCATCAAGTTGAACCTCATTATGGACAGCAAAAGTGTTCCTATTGATTGATAAGGTGGAGGTAGAGTCTATGAAAATGATTACACGTTGAATCGAATCATTGTCAGCGAAACAAGAGAATGAAAATCCGACATTGGCATTCTTGATACCAACAACAATGCCATATTGAGACTTGCGATTGTTCGTGATAATAGTTTCCAGCAAATTGAGGCTGCCACCAACATTAGTTAGTAATCCAAAATCAACTTTATTGTCTTCCAAAAGGCACTTGTCAAGTAAGACTGACATGCCAGATCCAGATTCGTCAGCGAGATCGCGGAAACTCTCAATCATGAGATCTGCATTTGGATCTAGAGGATGAATAATCATAATTGCCGCTTTACCACTGCAATTTCTCCACTCGCAATCTGTGAATGTAGCTGTAAAATCAGAATCGGCTGTTGCTATTACTGACGAAAATGTCGAACCTTCAAAGGTAAGGCCTACAAAATGAGCTCTCCCGCTACCTCTCATCATAATGTGCGACTTTCCGCCTCGAATGACACAATCATCATCTCGTCTACCTTCCTTACCACAAAGTATCTTGATATTCTTATCAGAAAAGTCCATTGGCGTTAAGTCGTTCCATCCACATCGTCATCCACGTTAAGAAATGTAGATTTACAAATGGAAAGCGATATCTCATTGCCGATTTGGGAAGGTAAGGACGAAATAGCTCTTCCTAGTTCAAACCAATCATCGTAACATCCTCGCGAAGGAGGTGGCTCATACACCGATTGACAAGTTTCCTTAGGTAATGCAAGACATTTCGAACCAAACTGAAGTCCTGTACACTCGTTATTACCTTTCTCATCATTTTCAAAGCCATTTTCGAACCCAGCAACATTAGAATCTGCATCAGCAATGACAGCTGGGATTGAGTCAGTTTCATCCGAACATAGTTTCTTGAATTGAAGTTTTCCGCCATACCAGACTCCAATAGCAGATGACAAGCCGACGTTGTCAGCAAAGCTAGTAAGGTAAACATCCAAGTCACCCCCCAACGATGAGAGGGGGGCAAATGCAACTTGATTTTTAATAAATGCAGAGTTTGAAATATTTAGTGACATGGTCATTCCACTTTCTGGTAACAGTGTAACCTTACTTTGTCTTTGAATTCCAATGCGGCTTTCACGGATATCACCGAAGTAACTCAGTACGCTTGCAAGCCCACTATGGCCCGAAAAAAGACAATTCTCTATGGATAAACTTTTAGATTCATCTCCGGTAGCGTGAATACTTGCAACACTGGAATCAAGAAAATTGATGCCTATCAATTTAACATTTCCAGATACTACAAACTGAATATTCCCACCAGTCACTGTACATCTGTCTTCTAATAATCCATTTAAACCACACATCAGCATAGTGTCATCAAGGTCAAGATGAATAGGATCAAATCGATCAACCTTCAGAAGACTACTAGGACACAAGGTAAAAACCGACGCTTTTCCTATCAATCTTGCAGTTTCTATCGCTTGTGATAAGTTATACCAGTCATTAAAACAATTTTCTGTGACTGAAGCCTGACAAGACGTAGTATTGAAGATTTCACACACCTCATTATTCGTATCATAAACTCCGACACAGGTACTAACTGATGAATTGCCTTGCATGGTGGCATAATTCGACTTTGTGAGGCTATATGACTCGTCAGTGCTAACTAAACGCGTTTTCTCCTCAAAGCAACTTGATGCCATAATCAGATATCCTGACTCTTTCGAAACAACACTACTCGCTACTTGGTTTTCCCTGAAATAGCATGATTGGACATTCAATGTCCCGCCAACACTGAAAATGACACTAGTTTTCAACTTATTTTCTTGAAATGTACATCTAGATAGCAATACCTGAAATCCACTAGATGTTAGCTGACGACCTTTGTTGATCGGCACTTCTTCAACAAAGACATCATCATTTGTAGATATTCTTGTTGGAGCACCTGTCGGTGCGACTGTAATAGGATCTGATGATTTCACAAATATAGCACTATCACCAAAAGACTTTTGCCATATGCAGTCGATGATTTCCACCGACAATGGAGACGATCCTTGAATTGACATGGACGTCGACTTAGCACCAGTAAAGGTTATGCCTCGAATGATAATGTTATTGACTTTACCGCTCATCTTAATCTGACTGTCGCCTCCCAGAAATAGACATTGATTCTCTCGAGAGCCATCAGAACCACATTGTATTGTAACATTACTGCGTACAATAGCTAATGGATCCATCGACTTTGAACTGCCAAAATTGATTTTGGTGAATGGACACAAAATAATTACGATGCTCTTATCGGATTTTTCCAGTTGCATACGAATGCTTTGGATGTCATAAACACATGTAGAGAATTCAGCAAATGTGCTTGATGAACGCAGCGAAGATTCAACACAAGATCTTGCCTCAAACGGGATACAGATTGAACTTCCTTGCTTTACGCCGTTAGAACAATCACTGTTAGCAACGACATTTCCTAGACCAAAGTTATCATCATTCCATTTCAGATCTGTGGCCTTTTCTACTAGCACAATGGAGGCAAATTTGAGATTAGGAGAGTTTCCTGTATTACCAATAAAGCAAGAATTCGAAAGACCAAGTTTACTCCTAGCCATGACAGCAATAGCTCCTACGTCACCCTCATTGGAAAGAAATACGGTGCTCTCTATTTCCAGCATTCCTCCACGAACGAATATCGGGGAAATGGATACTACATTTTCTTCTAGCGTACAGTTGGTTAGCGTTAATTGCATAGATTTCATGCTTGAGGCCTTAATCTCTGAAATCATTATTTCCTCATCTTCCGTGGGATTGGAGAAAGTCTGGGTGTCACGATCGATACTAAGGACAGAGATACCACGATGATTTTTGAATTCACAATCCTGAAGGGAAGCGAACATATTTGCTGTGCCTTCTGCTCTCACAGATATCCGAGAAGAACCAGTGAAAACGACTCCCAATATGCTAATGTTGGATCCCTGTATCACCATTTGATCAGTGCCTCCATTCACGGTACACTTATCACTCTTTTTTCCGCTCTCTCCGCATTGTAAAACTGTATTGTTGGTTTTCAGAAGGAGGGGTGACTCATCGGGCACATCGATGGAGAAGTTTGGGCATAGAATTAATTTCAAATTTGCCGCGTCAATCTCAGCTAACAGAAAATTCCAATCATCAATACAATCTGGTTTACACCTAGGGAATTGCTTACAAACACCTCCCTTCTTGAGAATCCCGGAACACTTATTCTTTGAATACTTACTAGATGTACAAACATTTTCAGTTTTGGATATACTGAAATTGTCGCTGATATATATAATTCCTTGACGTAAAGAAAGTATGTTGTCTTGAAATGACAATTCACGCATGCGAATAGTGCTACGATCCAAAACAATTATGGACCGTTTAACGGTGTTGTCTTGAAATGTGGAATTGGAGATGACCAAGGAAGAGGCGTTTATCAATATGACATTCTCTACTTCATTTTGATAGAAATTGCAATTCATCAATTCACTTTTCCCTTCCAAAAGATTCCTTCCCATAGGTAACCAGTGGCGATTGTCTACCTGAATAGTTTGCTGGGGATTATCATTATATGGAAGGAGATTTCTTTTTTTAGAGGTGGACGAGGCTTTTATTCTATCCATATGAATAACTAGTTTCCCGGAATTCTGTTCCCAGGTACAATTTTGGAATTGAAAATTCGCCAATTGATTGGTATTTTTCGAATTCGTATCACCCTCCCACAAGAGAATTGTTGATACGTCAGTCGCATGGCGAAATCGAATCCCCGATAGGAATAACGTATAATCGGTACCCTCCACTCGTAAGTGGAATTGGGTTTTGGTAGTATTGACTTTCCTTCCAACTTTGGTCGTCGTCGTCGTCGTTGTCTTTGATGGTGTCCAGACACAATTATCATCATAACACTCGATAGACAACTTCTCTTTGTTTAATCGTACGTCAAGTGAACCCTGAAGTTCTGTATTTGGACACAATCGAAATGATGTGATGCCATTTTGTAAATCAGATAGTAAAGAAGGCATATCGATATACCCAATTCGATCAGGATTTGTCGGACACTTCTTTGTATGTTGTCGGATAGCAGCGGGCGTGGGAGACAATGTTTCATCTATCTGTGTATCGGGTTGAGTCGTAGCCATTGTCGAGTTATAACAATTGTCGAATGATAGACATTTACCCTTGCAGTTTGTCCCAATTGGTCGATCACAGTCGGGTTTTTGATTTGAGTCAAGTGTGAATATTCCAGTGCATGTGGACATGGTGTCGTTAACGCAATTACCTTTTTGACTTATTTGAGAGTCGTTGACCAAAGCCAAGATACGAGTCGGGATTTCATCGTTTTGATTGTTGCTATTACTAAATGTATTGCTAGTAAGTGATATCTTTCCCTGGTAGGATACAATCAGAGAGCGTCCTGAACAGGTATTGGAATCAAAGTTGGAATTTTGAATGGAAAGAATACTTCCGTCATTAATAATCAAGGAATCTCTAAGACTGTTTTTCTGTATATAGAATGAGACAATGTTCGTCGAAGATTTCACTTACAAACATTCTCCACTACACGTACCTGAAAATGACATTGATTCATAGATACTGATGTCGTTTTCTCTTCCTGAAGAAG
>CAAAJI010000602.1:0-26091 GCA_900642245.1 Fragilaria radians | reverse complement strand
TAGTAGGGCACACAACCAGAAAGACACAAAAGGTAATGCCCCAACACAACAACAAAAACAAAACACATAGATGAGATTTTGTGACAACAACATTGTAGGAACAGACAAGAAAATGAAAAACAAGAAAGAATCATCGAAAGCATGCTGTGTGAGAAGATAGATGGATTCCTGAGTCAGGAAATTGACACTGTTACAAGAAATAAAAAATTTAAGCGATTCATGTAGCAAAACACCATGGGAGATTATCATTCTGTCAGACCAAGAGAATAACAGATTACTTTATGCTTGTCCCTAAGAATTGCCCTTTGCATTCTTATTGCTGTTCTTGATCTTTGGTTTGGATCATTACAGGAACCTGTAATAATAGAAGGAGTTGGATAAGTAGACCTTATTTCATTTAGTTTTGACTTTTGGTTTTCTAAAACAATTTTTGAATTCACAATCTTCCACAAGCTCCTAATTTGTTTACATTATACAGTAAGTGTGTATTTATCTTGTTCTCCACCAAATTTTCTTTAATGAGCATTGGTCATATTTCTTGTTTCTTGCTGCAGGTTCATCACATCACAATTTTTTCACTACAATATCAGTTTCACTTTATTCACATCTGATGCATAACAATGGAGGATAGAATACCTGAACAGCAGTAGTCTGGCTTCAAGAGGTGTGCTTGAGAACTTTTCATATCTTTAAGTTGTTCTTGTGTATTTGAATCAATTAAAAGTCTCAAGTTCACTGTTTTTATCAATAGATAAGTTCTGCTTATGATTTGTATCATCAAGTTGGCACTTTGGCGATTGATCTATCGCGGATTTCATAATGTCAGGACTGGATTCATTGTTCTTCCTCCAAATTTCTAAAATTGGAACAGCACACTCGGACAATAGGTATAACCCTCTTTGAACTTGAAAAGGCAATACAGAATTTTCCTTCTTCAAAGAAGATATTCGCTGCAACTTCACCTTATTTGCCGATTGTATCGCTCCTTGTATTTCTCGCTGGCTAAAATTCCACTCTCGTAGTAAAATACTCTGTCGGTCATCCGCAGAAAGAAGCATTTGATCTCTCGTCCTTCGCTCTCCTCGATGCGATTCAAAGTCTTCAACCATTATGCCGTTGAATTCGACAAAATTCCATCCAATCCTAAGAACAATAATTTAATTATGCTTGATTAGGAATTCTATTTCTAAACTTGTTATCAGTATTAGTAAGTCTTACCCGATAGGGACACCGTTTCGAACAGCTGGGTTATCAGAGACAATCTGTTCATAGTCCCTTATTTGGACGTTACCAAAGCGAATCGACAATCGTTTTGTTTTCTCACACTCTAATATTGAAGTTGCAGATTCTTCGCGGTTGCAACACATTGTGGAATCAGAGGTATACCCAAGGATATCCATCTACTTCTGATCAAATTTGCGTCGGTGAAACGTAGTAGTTATTGCTGTTTATCTATAATATTCTGATGTTATAAAGCTGCACAATCATGTTATATAAAAAATTCCGGAATGTCAATATTGGGGAAACCATCATATATATGTTTCCTCGTAGCTGATGAAATGATATAGCTATAAATATTTCCCTTTGCGGTTTTTCGTTAATGCATTTATTCTCCGAAAAAGCCCAAAATTTTCGAGGTCATTTTCATGTCCACATAACATGAAACTTATATCATTCTTATTTATGAAGCAATAAACGAAAACCGTTGACAGTCATTGCCTTCGCATCACTGGACTTGCGCGAATTGCAATGATTTGCTCCAAATCCCTCGCATTCTTTCTATGCTGTTGTTGAGCTTATCTCTGGCGGAAAGAAAAAGCAGCAATTACGTTTTTCTAACTGGAACAATTGAGACGATTGACTGGCTGATTGACCGTAGCACATTTCGCAGCAACAATAAAGTTTCCAAATAAAGAAAATAAGATAAACTGATGAAATTTCCAAAGAAAGATAAAAGAGTAACTAAATAGTATTGGATGGATCATCTTTACGAGATTTACAGGGAGTTACTTTATTGTTATTTGCTTCTTTGTCTCCTTCCAAGGCAATGTCTGTGAAAAAAATGCCAAATATATTTTTGAAATGTGATTCTCATACCTCCATGTGATTTCTTTATTTCTGCAATAGCTAGATATCTGCGTACACCATATTTGTCAGTAGGCTATAATTGCCTTTCCAAACGAGTTGGTTCCAACTCCTACCTAGTAGCTATTTTTGTCAATTTCTACAGGTAGTCTTCATTATTCATAGCCAAGCAGATTCTTCATCCCCAGTCCTCCCTACTTTGTTGAGCCATAATCGATTTGAAACAATATGGTATGGTACTTGTTTCAAAAACCCAGTTTTGAAATTTCTTTGATGTTGTTTTGTCATTGAGGATGCTTGATTTTTATTTTGTGATGGACGGAAAATATTTTGTTTTATACATCACTCTGATTTCTTGACTCTCCATTTTGTGAATTTGTAAATACTCGACAATATTTCTGTTGAAGTCAGACTACATCCCTTGAGACTCTACTCTAATTGTTTGTACAGACTTAACGATGGTTCCAATCGTTAACTTGTTGAGAGTCTCAAACAACACACTTCATGTTCACTTCATCTGTAGCCTAAAAGCTGTGTTGCCTAGCTCCAATGATATGGAGGATTTACTCTGCTTTGTCTAGGAGTTAATTGTGAAGTTCATGATTTCCCTGGGAACTTGATAGACTTAAGTTTCTAGAGCTGCACTTTTGGGATGATCCGATTTTAGCATAGATAAGTATCATAATTTATTGGCACATATTGTACCTCTGTATGTAAAGAATACTGAGTATCTGTGCTCAGATGATCCACAATGTACACACTTCAGTCAAACCAAGGTAGGGTAACTGTGGCTACTGGTAAGAAGGGTCACTGAAACTTACGACGGAGATTGAATTACTACCTCCTTCACAAACAGTAGCAAATCAAGTCATATGACACTATGATATTATATATCCTAAAATGCATATTCAGCAAAAGAAGCTAATACAATGGCTGATTGTGATAACATTCCTACTGGATTAAAAATCACTACGAGGAAAGTTATTATTCTACGTGACAACACTTCCATTAAAGGAGTGATTGATGCAAAAGCAGATGCAGATGCAGATGCAGCAAAAGAGACCAATGAGGATGTGAAAATTGACAATTATGATGATGATAATGATGAATTGGATTCAAATGAGAAAACAATGAAGAATACCCCAACTATCAAGCAGATAATACATCCAATGAAAGTGTATCACGTCAGGATGAAGATGATAGTGATCAAGACAGACAGACCTACAGAACTACACATTATGGTAGAGTGTCAAAGCCACCAACAAAGATCTCTTTGTCACAATACAATATTCCAACACAGAGATATCTGTGTATTGAATATATTTATAGTTCAGCATAAGCATTCACAGTAGCACTAAATCACATGATTGATAATCTAAAGAATTGTTTTCATTTTGTCCAGACATGCAGCGTAAAAAAGGGATTGAGCATTTTGGCAAGAAAGGATGGGATACCACTTTTGGAGAGATGAAGCAACTGAATGACAGAGAAGTCTTTGAACCGATTGACATATCCAAATTGATTGTGAAAGACAAGAGATAAGCATTGGAGAGTTTGATTTTCTTACTTGAGAAGAAGGGCAATAAAATAAAGGGTAGAACTTGTGCTACTGGCAGCTTACAACATGAATTTGTCAGTTGTGAAGACGCGGCAAGCCCCACGGCAGCTGCCGAATCAATATTTTTGACAGCAACCATTGAGGCTGAAGAAGGTAGGGATGTAATGACATTCAACATCCTGATTGTATCTGTACAAACATAGTTAGATTTAAGATAGAAAAAGTGATATGAAAATTCGAGGCATTTTGGTTGATATGTTTGTTGAAATCAATCCAGAGATTTACAAAGACTATGTTGTCTATGAAGGAAAGAATAAGGTTCTTGATGTGAAAATGCTGAAAGCATTATATGTGATGTTACAATTTGCGTTATTGTTTTATAGGAAGTTTCGGAACGACTTGGAAGGAATCGGCTTTAAGATTAATGATTATGACCCATGTGTGGCAAATCGGAGTATAGATGGTGAACAGCAAACGATCGCATGGCACGCTGATGATGTAAAGTCAAGTCATAAGGATTCAAAAGTTAACGATGAGTTCTATTATTGGTTACAAAGAATGTTTAGAGATGACCTAATCTCAATAGAAGAAGTTTCAATCAAGTACTGTCCAACCGGTGCAATGATTACTGATTTTATGACAAAATCATTATCAGGACAAAAGTTTAGAGAGATGAGAAAAGCATTGATTAATGAGGAATGAAGACAAATCAGTTATTTCAGTGATACTCGTCATACAAGTACTGAAGCAAGATGAAAAAAGTGGCTCTCCGAGTTGGACGGGGCGAAGAATCATATTATAGTTTAGAATCTAAGACCTAGTAGCAATCAAATGATTTGTAAGATGCTTATTACTTTGGAGAAAGTAATCTCAACAGGTGTCGTCGTCATTATTGCTCTTCTTATGATTCTTCTTCTTCGTTGTCATCTTCTTAGTTGCAATAGACGTAGAAGAAGGAAAAGAAGATACATTCCACATGGATCCATCCTTTGGAGGAAGTATGTAAGTGCCGTCACCACCACGAAGTAACGAATCCACCATATGACTAATGGGTGGAAAGTGAATACCACATGAGGATTTCATTATTGCACTATTGTACTTGTCACAAATGGTATGTCATCAATCAGCAAAAGTTTAATGATTAGTACCGTCTTCCTTTCACGTTGAAATCCCTCATTGATAAAGCAGCTTGAGCGCGCAAAATAATTCAACTGTTTTTGCTCTTCATTCGGATACTACTAATGAAGACTCCGATGTGTGCTTTTTTATATCGAGGTGCCTACAAAAAAGATGTACTTGCAGATGAAAAGAAGATCCTCTCCAGTCATAATTCTTTGTGTCTTAACACACCATTGGAACTTATATCAATCGGGATATAAAATGTCCTTATAAATACTGATAATCAAGGGTGCTTCATTGAATATCCCTTCATGTATTCAATGGATTAAATGTAGTATTAACGCTAATTATTGGAATCGAAATTGTATTCTTTGCAATACATTTGTACTTCCATTATTTGACGAGAAACTTGATACAGATTCTTTGATAACATGACACAAGTCTTCTTAGTTTTGGTTCTATTGACGGAACCAAGGATTCAATCTTGGATCTGAACAATTCCTATCATACTTGACTTTTCCCCACCCTTTTCTTTGAAATATTCTAGTTGGTCTTTGCCATTTGAAGAGTTATCAGAGATGTTGCATCCTAGATCTAGTGAGCAACAATTTGTAGAGAAAACTTTATCCAAGGATGTGATAGAGGCTACTTAAATTCATTGGACAAATGATAAAGAGATCAGATGCTCTCTTACTCTTGTAACAAGAGAGAAATGTTGACGCTTTGATTTGGTAGTTTACGCAGGTGATACTTCGATTATGTCATGGTTAGCTCCCTCCTATTGAAAGGAGTGACATCTGCATTGAAAATGTCATTGTCTTGATATGTTAGAAGCGTCAGTAACTAAAATTGATCAAATTACGTGAACAAGAAGCTTTGAGATACACCAAGTAACTGTAAAGTGTACTCGAATCATTAAGAATGCAATTCTTTATCAATTTGTACGATGCGATTACTTTTGTTGTATCTAGCACATAATTCTGAACGTAATTTTTCACATCCTCCATTTCATTCTTTCAGTTTTCTCTTGTGCTTGAGTGATTGAAATTGAAAGTTCAAAAGTTGAACAAATGCTATGCTTTGTAAAGAATGTTACAAGTAATTGAAGGTGAATAGGAGCAGAGTATTAGATTTAAGCAAAGAATTCTTGGCAAACAACCTGAATTGTGTTAATAAGCCAGTCAAGATTATAAGCTCAAAGATGAATTGCCTCTTCTTAGAAATATTTGATGTAGAAATCCAAGATGAAAGCACCTGGCTATGGGGTTGGCGTTGAGTATCCTGCTGATGAGGGCAAATACAAAAGTATGAAGGAACTTTGAGGAATGGATGCATCTTTTGGAAGGCTCACAAATGTTAATCCCCTTTGCATAATGAGAAACCTGGTAAATTGCAGTGAAAGTTCAAACACTACAAAAGAGCAGCAAGAGAATGAACCTGTAATAAAACGATAAAGCAGTCCAAATACGGACCCACTTGTTGAAATGCTTGAACTGAGACAAAAAGAAGGGGGGAATTGAAAAGGTTCGAAAGGCAATTAAAAGGAAAAGGAATTGGAATTAAAAAAATGTCAAACATTCTGGAGTGCATTTGTAATTAAGCGCAAGCAACAAAGTAATTCAGAGATTAGTAGGTTACTGCATAATGAAAGGAAAGATATGGAACGAAAACGCTATTGTAGTAGTGTTGTTTTTGACTTCTCACAAAGGATACTTTAGCCTGCATTTCATTTTTCCTGCTGCGTTTACTAACTTATGTTGTTATTTGTATTGTCATCTAGATCATCATCTGTGCTCTAAGCTGCTCTAAGAGTTTATACAAATTGTAAATTATGATCTAAAAAGTTACTTTTATCCTAGATCTCTTTTGAATCAATTGCAACGTGTTTCCTTGACCACGTAGTCTCTTTAGCTTACATATTAGATTCAACACTTAACATTTAGACTTTGTGATCTTAGATTCATGACTTAGATTCATCAACCATGAATCTTGATAGATTCCTGTTAATTACTTAGGAATCTGTAATAGTTATTCCTACCGTATTGATATGACGGTCTTGAAAAGATATTAAATGATCTTCTTCATCTAAAAGCAATATTAAGCATCACTACTTTCATATAGGACTATGTCTTAATTGAATTTGTGGAAGGTACAGAAAGAATGGTTACCTATGTGACCTATTCTAGTTTTATGATGAGTAAATACAAGAATATTCATTCTACTATTATTTGCTATGTACTAACAATAACTTTGGACGTCTCCAGTATCGGTACACACACATCTCTTAGCCATAGTAATTTATTTTAGTATTATTAGACTGTATTGCTTACAACCTATAGTGTTAGGTATTGCCTTAATGAACTTAACTCAAGGTATGTCAATCTGCATCATCATTTGCATTGACATTTGAATTTTCATTCACATTTGTATCGATTTTGTTTGCAAATCCTTTGTCGCGTTCAGGGAGGCAAAAGTTTGCACCGTCATGCAACATAGTGTTATGTTGCGGATTTGATCGAAGTCTTCAGGAGATTTAATTTTGACGCTACCCTGAAGTATTGGAAATCTTGTTTTCGGCATTCCAATGACATGCTCCACAACTATTCTGCTTTTCCCAAGTTGACCGTTACGTGAATTGTTATTGGCAATTAGGTTAGACTTTCAAATACCAGATGATCCTTAATAGCATCTGGCAATAATTCAGATGTAGGAATACTCATTCGTAATCAAATTCTCGTATTTTATGAAATTACTAGATTAACTTTTCCATATCAAGTTACACCAACAAGGTGTAGTCATACAATGCCTCTAGGAACAAAGATACTGGTAATATCCAGGTAAATCCATTTCTTCACCACTTTCCGAGGAAGAAGAATCCAGAATCCAGCAGCTTACGTTCCAATAGCAATTCAGAATGCCTTGTGCGTGCAAAAGTAAAAAGTATGCTCAACTAATCAACTTTGCCATCCTTCGGTATCTGAAAATTAGCGTATCACATCTTGATTTATTAATTGTAAATTTGATTTTAATTGCGCTTGGAATTTTACACCTTGAGCTTTTAGATGTACTTTTTTAATTGTCCTTGAGAAAGATTTAAGCCTCTTTTATACTGCTAAAACTCCCCCAAAAAAGTCCTTTGTTGAAGATTGCCCCAGAAGCCTTCTATTCCAACTTTTTTCTATCCGGGAGCACAAAAAATGTTATTTTGTAGTCAGTATCCAGTCATTGAATTCAAACAACTCATATTTACCGTCGATTTTAGTATCACTAATCTTTTCCGGGTTCTCCTTCCTCTTTTTCGTCGAGAATTGTTTATTTTTATTTACGATTCGGATAGTTTACCGAGGATGTAATAAAACCGAAGAAAACTAGTACCTTTTTTGTGGAACTAAATCCTTCTGTGCCGGTAGCGTTCCGACTTGAGCTTAACTTCTGATGGTCCCTAGTGGAGCATGAGCACCAAAATTACCATGCAATGAGTCGCTAGGGATTTAGATTAGTAATTGGTCTGTCACATGTATCACATAAAAGGTAATAATTCCATTCCATATTCTTCCAAACTTTAAACTGGAATTTTGTCGAGACTTTTCGTTGTAAATCAATTGCGTATACTATCGAAATTTCCATTACAGCGCAAAAGAGTGAGATTATCCTTCAATTAAAATACACTTTGATTATACATTGAAACTGTTATCATGGATATATCTGTATCCATTTGGTGTCATTGGATTGCCTCGACACCTGATAGAGTCCAGAATATGATCCAGGATACCCTGCTCTATGTGAGAATTGAGATAGAAAAATCATGTCCTAATTTAAGGAAATTATGAAAAGCTACTCTTGTTTTCTAACCGTGAACGATTAAACTCTTGACTGACTAATTTTTCATTATGATAATATTTTTTTAGATCAGTCTTATATATATTGTCTTTTGGCCATGCCAGCTTGTCAAATATCTTTTGACTACTCTTTATTTAGAGATAAACATGTTAATTACAAATAGATTTGTGAAACACATGTGATTTATTATCACCTAATTTTTTAGAGACCTTTGATAAGTATCATCTAAAATTTGTGAACGGGAAAACAACAAATATTTTTATTGTCATTTGTTGTTTTTTAGATGTGCTAATTTGTCTGATATCTTTGTCATCTAGTTTAGCATGTACTTGCAACACTGGACGTCTCCAAATGTTGGTGCAAAATAACACCTCTTGAATTAATCACTTTTAGAGATTATTTCAGTATGTTTAACTTAAATCATAAAATATTATCCTCTAGCACTTTAGAATATACTACATACCCTGAGTCATCAATCTTGGGGATTGCATGCTTGATTCCCTTACAAAAAGGTTTTAGGAATTGTGTTTCCATTCGTTACAACGTATTACGTGATGAGCATTTTCAGCTTTGAGTTTACAGCATAGACATTCAAGATGAGATGTTAGCTTCATTTTTGCCCTATGGCCTTGAGTGCGCCTAATTATCATTAAAATGCTCTCACTTGACTTGTTTCATTGCAACCCCTCTAGTCCCAACCTTTTGGATATGAGATCATTACATCCCATTGCATTCTCATGATTTTTATTAGATATCAAATTACTGTCATGTCTTGAATATTCAGCTAATTGTTTTTGCTCTCTCCTGATCCATGTTACCTTGTATGTGACTCCATTTTTTCCCATTGTGTCTATATTTACTAGGCCTAAGACTGCAGACAAGGCACTGCTTCCCTGTTATCTGGCCCACTATCTCATGTGGCAACCCTGCTAACTCTGATCCTGGAATGTGAGTGATCTATGGAATAAAATGACTCCATCCTTTTCCCTTTAAAATTTGTGCGAGTTCTACAACAGCTGTAAGTTATCCTGATTAAATTAAGGTCCACTGTCCAAGCTCAAAGGGTCTCCTTTAGTTGACTTTGTATGATCAGGCTTATATTCTGTATTTGTCTTTACTTTTGTTGACTTTGTGTGATCAGGCTTATATTGTGTATTTGTCTGTTTGTCAACTCATTTTGGCAAATTTTGAAAACCTGTTACTGCCATTTCGATATTAATCCTTCACAGTGCATTATTTTAACACATTGCAAAAGTTTGGGATAATGACATTGTATTCTATTGAATTTGAATAATTTTGATACTATTCATGAATAGAATTGAAATGTATATACTATTGGGAAATCAACTTTTTTGGAAAAGAGCGGAAGAAAGATTATTTTGATTTACCTTCATAGTTGGTGATCCTAAAAAAAAGGGTAATCATATCCAATTGCTTTTCCAGAAAATCTTGTCCTAACTTTACCTCAATTATTGAGAAAGATATGTAAATTTCTGACATTAATGGATTCATTCTTCCTTGATTCAACACCTGCAATTCCAACATTATCGAATGCCAAGAGCATAACCTATAATTTCACCATCATTATTACATAGAGTAACACCAACTTTACAAGTCGTTACTGATGGTAGACACATTATCCACAACACCCTTACTATACTGAAACAATCAGCCAGCTCAAATCTCAGAATTGTCTGCCAAACAAATCGGAGTACGCCTTTACCTACAATTCCTGACGAGTGCCTGTAGTGACCAAAAGAGAGTCATTTTCAATGGAACAAATCTTGAGAACACTGCTTTTGATACATTGACAGACAAGGTGATAACATGTGTCAACATATTGGGTGCATATGCCAGTCAATGCGTTTTCCGATATTAACATGGCACCAATGTTATCAGTTTTAACAATGGTTGGTAGATTCACTTCCACATGAATATTGTTCAAGACGTTATATACAAATTGATTTCCTCTTTGGCTTTGGATATTGTAACGTACTATGCTTCTGTTTTACACCCTTCTGCGCCACTGAGCACCTATAAATTGGTACATCCAAACGAAAAATCAGAAACACTAATACTAAATCTTGTTTCTGGAATTTAAAACCAATCACCACGACATAACCATTTTTAGGTTCCAGTTCATTTCATAATCAATCTTTGGCTCAACTTTCAATCCAAACAATTTAGTTTGGATGAAACGACTTGAAGCATCTCCTTATTTGTCCCCTCGCAGCTAATCCATATGTTTTGAGAGTACCGGAAAAAATACTCTAAAATCAGTTCCAAAATACTTGGTAAGGTACAACAACAGAACTACTCCAGAGCTTTATTTTGTAGATCAACGTGGAGTACTTCCATTTCTTTAGCTGGTGTCTGGATTTTAAAGCGTTTTTTGTTTTCCTGTTGTATTCCCTTCATACCAAAGCTTTTTCCCTGGGAATTTTTGTTGAGAAAGACATAACCTCTTTTAAGCAATTGTATATTTTGTAACCCATACTCCCTTTCAGTATATGCTTGATAAAAAAATCTGTGTTTTCATCAATTTATTTAAGTATTTAGCATGCTTCTCATTGTATTCAAACGAAATTGCAATTTGGGGACAAAACAACTATTATTTTATTATCATAAAGAAAAGCAAAAAGAATTTAGGAATATGGCAATGCATGACTATTTGTCATTATTGTAGGAGAGTATCTTAGATCCTGTTGGACATACAACAATTCACAAAAGGCAGATGTTTCTGTTTTGCTGTATTTTCCTATCATTTTATCTCCTCAAGCTTAACACTACACCAAAAGCATATCAAGCATGGTATTAAGTGCTTGATTATTGGTATGTTACTATCACAACCGGAAGGCTATCCTTATGAAGATGGAATTTTGATAAACGAATGTCCAGAGAGGAAATTCATATTGACGCTTTATCGAGATGAATTTGATTGGTCAGCACAAGGTACACATAACTGTACTAATCGCCAAATTGCGAATGATGAGTTACGGTCATTTTGATCCAAAGGCCAGATCAGATATCAATCATACCTAAAAATGGTTTCAAAAGTGAACCACTAAGGTGCACGGTATTTTTCATTTGAAATGTTTTGACTAGCAAGGAAAGCTTTATAAAGTAAATATATTCTTTTCATTGACAAAGAACAAGATGTCTTTGTAACCTAGTAGACAACGTCAACAAGAAGTTTTATTTGTAAATGAGATGTTTCCAAAGTAGTTTTGATCCTGAGACATCCAGAGCCATATGAGCAATGAAAGCAATTATTTCTTGATCAGGCATGGAATTGAGACAATCCTGTACAAAGTATGGGATAACATGATTGTAGAAGCCCTCGAGATCTAATTTTCATAATTGAAAGGTGTATTGGTACACTTTGTATTATTATTATACCAGGTTTCCAGTTTCATTTGTATCCAAAGAATAAGGTAAATCTCAGCATGCATGTTAGCAACTTCATGATGTGCACGAAACAAGAATTTTTGTCATCATTGATTTACCGTTTTGAAACACCAACTCCGAAATGGCAATGCCGGCAAATGCGATCGTTTTAAAGTCGTTGGAAATCCCGTAGTAATCCTACGAAGAGTTTTGAAATATTACATTCTGCTCCGACTTTCGACTTTGTCAAACTTGACTACGACACAGCAAGTAGCATTGATCTTGTCTAAATCCATTGATTAAGCTGACAGACATATCACTTACCATCAATTCTTTGTTGGTGTTATGCTTAGTTGGAGTTGAATTGCCGGCAGGAATGAATCAAATTAAGTATGGATGAAATCATTGCACTCACAGTGTAACAAGAGTGTATAGACAAACATATTCAATGGGGGTTAACTATAAAGATAACATCACCAATTGGAAGATGAACCTTATTCTGGTATATGAATTGTGCTGGTATCAAAATATGAAGAATTAAGAAATTTAAATTTGAGACTTTATTGGCTAGGAAAATAGTGCTTGCTTTTGTGGATAGCCTGATGTTTTCTTTGCCCTTGTTGTCTCTTTTTGTTCATTCATATATTTGTTCCTTAGCATGTTTAGTCTCACATAAGATATTGTATTCCGAAAATGTATTTGTTTCAATTTTTTTTGTATTGTTCAACTCGTGCCAGTTTGATATAGCTATGCCTGAGATATGACTTTACAAAAGGTTTCCCTGCATGAATCACAATTTCCATATTGAGCTTAAGTTAATTCAGTATATAATTTGCTTATATTTTAAAATTGGATGTCTTAATTGACAGTTTAGTTTCTTCTTTATAAGAATAGTAGGTGTTTGCCGCAATTCTATGTGATGCCTTCTGTTTGGTAAAATTATGAGCTAATTGATGTACAATGAAGGATATATTGGTCTGATTAATTTTTCAATTTGTTTACCCTTTCAAATGATGATTTGTTATTGCCATGTTTATCAATAGGCAAACCATTGTGGTCAGCCTGCATTATTCTTGTTAAAATTGATGATAACTTTACTCTGTGTTACTCTTGGTTGATTTCCCATCCTTGATGAGGATTCTATAAATCAATTTTGGTAGTGACAAATGAATGATGCATAGGAAATACTCCAAAACAAGAAGGACACTACGAAGTAGTACATGCTTATTTCAACGGCATCCTTAAAAGATATACGTGCAACCCATGTCTATACACAGATACGTTTTGTTCGTATCGGCAACCTTAGAGGAAGCAAATGTTATGAGGAGAAGCCTTTTTAAAAATATGAGTTCTCATTTAAAGGAACTGCAAGAAGTTCAATGAGAACCTTTTTTATTCAATATTCTTGAGTGATTTTTTTAAGTTTCCGTTTCACCTCTAAATCTTTGTTGTTCTCTCTAATTTTTTTTTTTCATCTTATATTTAAAGGTTAAGCATCGTGTTATGGATAAAACGCTCAAGAATAGATAAGGCAAATGTTGTAAGATAATTACACGACCTAGTGTGACATTAACATGGTGGCCATCATTCCTTGAAGAATATCAAGTAACATTTAAATGCCTTCCAGGAAAGAAAGCATAGAACCAATTGGAGGATAGATGATGGTACTTCTCCAGCATTTAGGAGCCTTGTGATACTGAAATCGGTCAAACTAGCCAAATGACATAACCCGCTTTATACATCTCATGACTCATCATGGACAATCTGTTATGGTATGATTGTTTTATTGAGGAGGGATGTAGGCGTCCATCATGGCTAATCATGTTGAACTAAACTTCTTATAAAAATTTACATTGAAATCATAGTCATTGAGAATTGTTAAAACGTCCTTTAAAAGCTTCTTGATTTGAATGATTATAATTCAATCATGGATTTAAATTCTGCTCTATTCCAGATCCTAGGTCATTAATGTTAACTTCTAATTTCTTCTTCAATGGCTTACGTTAATTAATGTTATTTGGGTTTTAACTTAAGTTTGCTTGTTAATGATCTGTTTCACTTTGACTTTTTTATTTTTCACTTGCTGCTTCAAAAAAAATATCATATCGCAACTATCTTTTAACCTTCAAATTAGAATGCCCATTCTGATTACATCTACTAGGTGTTTTATCTTTCTTGACACTCTCTCGTAATCTTTATCCACTTCATGATTTGGTGAATATAGAAACGAAAGGCTTATGTTTCTCAAAACTTGATCATATCACTCTTCGGATCCTTTTTCTCCCTTTGCGTAGTTTGTCAAACGTAAACATTCTCAATTTTCTTGATAGTTTATCTTGCTCTTCAGTCACAATTGATGCGTCTTGATTTAGTTCAATCTTTCTCCGAATTTCTTTGAATTCGTTTTCTAATGCACTATCAGTATTGATCTACAGCCACCTTCGATTCTTTCAATCGGTCTATCATTTTAATTCATTTAATGAGTAATTATCCTTGATTAATTGATTCCGTTTCAATATTATATCTCCTTTTGCTGAAGTGGCAATTTGAAATCACGATTCTCCGTTTCCCATACTGTATACTGTACTGTAACCTTATTTTTAAAAATTCTAACGTTAACTTAAATCAAAATTATTTACTAAAAAATGCTTTGTTCCCCAACGGGAAGGTAAATTTTGAACCAGTATGAAAATGTGATCCAATTTGGTCTGAAGATCACTCTTCATCTTCGATGGAAACGATCTGCCTATGCTTTGTATCATCAAGTTGGCACTTCTGTGATCGACCTACCATTGCTTTCAAAAAGCCAGGATTGGAAAATTTTGATTCTTTGCATTTTCTCCACATGCCTAAAATTGGAACAGCGCACTCGGACAATAGGTCTAACCCTCCTCGAAATGCTGATGAGAAGATAGATTTTTCCTTCTTCATAGTAGAGAGTCGCTGCAACTTTACTTTATTTGCCGATAGTATTGCTCCTTGAATTTCTCGTTGGCTGCACTGCCACTCTTGTAGTAAAATATTCTGTCGGTCATACGACGAAAGAAGCATTTGATCTCTCGTCCTTCGCTTTCCTCGATGCAATTCAAAGTCTTCAAGCATAATGTCATTTAATTCGACAAAACTCCAGCCAATCCTAAGAACAATAATTCAATTGTGTTTGGTTAGAAATGATTTTCTTTAACTTGTTGTCATTCATATTTGAGTCTTACCCGATAGGAACACCGTTTCGAACAGCTGGGTTATCAGACACTATTCTTTCGTAATCCCTTATTTGGACTTTGTCAAAGCGAATCGAAGATCGCAGTCTCTTGTTGCACTCCCCTAATAAAGACGTTGCAGATTCTTCGAGGTTCCAACACATTGTCGAATCAGATGAATATGTACGACTGGTGGAGTCGGTATCCATTTGCATGCAGTCGCATCGGTGAATTTTGTCCAAATCACCATGTTCAGATTGATCGTCAGGTGATAAGTTGATAGTTGGGCGTCGTCGTATCATAGAGAAATTGAAATAATTTACTCGAATTTTTTCCGTCATAGTCATTGTTGTAGTTATATGATATCTCATTGGGCGTTGAAGATCTGTTACTTTTTTGACTTTTATGCCCTTTTTCCATCTTTACTTGAACAACATAATGATTTTGTTTCTTGCTGCGGCATCACATCGATTATTAACCATTTTGTATTCTTTCCCGTGTCTGATAAATTTGGGACAATTCAAAAAGACTTTAAATAAAAAATTGTATCGGAGAACTGCGAATCTGAACAAGAAGCCCGTGAAACGTAAGGTTTTCCTGGATTTTGTTTACTTCAACTTCCTCCCTCCCCATAAGAAGTAGAGCATTATTAACGAGAAGAGGTGTCATTATTAGAATAATGACCGTTGATATGAATCCTGCTAAAAACATAAATCGCGCGGAAGCTCCATTAGAACGTCTGTCCATATGGAACTTTCCGAAGTTTCGCATCCAAGAGAAAACCAAGTAACGCGTTTTTGGCAGTGAAATATATTATGTAATCCAAAATTGGTGAAATTTATTCAGATAAAACTTATCTATGTGCGTTTTCAGCCTAATCATAAATCTCAATTGTCTCAATTTTCCTTTGGCTCAATCTGGAAGCACAATAACTTAGTGTCTAACAAAAGTCATGAACCCTTAACCACTCCTTGTACGCAGCTTTATAGGACTGTCGATACATGTCGACAGTATCTCACAACCTTTGTAATATCCGTTAGATTCATCAAATACAACACCATGTCTAATCCAGGCATGTGTGCTTAACATTGATTTTTCTCTCAATCTCTTTTGAGTGCCTCACAATTTTGAATTGGGAGTTGTAGAAGTGGAATCAAGTTGCATCCTATTGCGCACTTCAGCAGATATTTTACATGTCACTGCTTTTGAGCATTTCCATATTGGTGAGATTGATAGTGCATGATTCAAGAGCTGATCAATCGCTGTTGTGGATCAGCCTCTTTCTTAGGTTGTCAATAATGTTAATCCAAGATTTTTGACTCTCCTCTTTATACAAGTAAGCTTCCTGAACATCTTTTCTGTTTTCACTAAGAGTGGAATCGATGTAAGCTATTGCTTCTTCTTCAATCCACCCCCTGCTGGCATAGCTGCATTTCTGTCATCAAAGCCTTCCCCTTTACGCCCAACACCAGGATTTAAAATTATTTGAATCACATAGCTGTTGATCCAAATATGATTTATAAAAGGCTTCTATCCTCAGCAATTCTTAAACTGATATTAGGATTTTAGAGTAGGGATCTCAATGGATCAGATCTATCAGCTGTATTAAGGAAATATTGTAAGCAGCAAGCATAGAAGCAACTTGCAAGCTTCCATCTCTAAATTACCATTTCCAGGGAGCAAGCTCATGAACGTAATATGCAACTTTTTCCTATGGCCCCTGAATTGGTGAAACAAGGGTAGCAGGTAAACCATTTGCATCGGTAGTAACATAGTTTTTTCTCCTTGAACACATTACCTTGTGTATTTTTGGCAGCATCAGGAATGTGCACAGAGCTTTTATGCTCGTCACAACGTTTTACATGTAGACATGTATCACATGGCTTCACGGACCATACTGATATTCTGGACTGCATCAGAACTTTTATAGCAAACAATTCCAATTACATTGATATCTTTGTCTGAACGAAATATCAAATTACAAGCCAGAACATGGCTCTTGAAACTTTACCATTATCAATGTTCTCTTTCTTGAATCCTTGAACGTGTAGGGTCAACCAAATCTTCATCATTTTTCTATCACATAGTCGATGCAAATCACAAAGTCCTTTGCAATAAAGCTTATCAGGAGTTACGTTTGTTTTGTTTCCTGATCAATTATCTTAAACATGCATATTTTTACTTACAGCAGAATAGAACCAATAGGCGTAATTAACTGTCTTATATTTTATGCTAAAAGGACATCAAAAACATTATCCACAAATTCCTTTTATGCTTCTTATGCAACTCCTGATTTGTATTTCTTGGTATTCATATCAGATTCATTTTTTGTTGAACGTTCAAACTTGCTTTTAAAGAAACCGTCTTCCATAAAATCTTGGACAAAAGGTAATGCGTGTCTACATGTCTCTTTCAAACACCGATCGATGCAACTTCAGACATGAAAATTGCACCAACATTATAAGCCTTAACAACGATTGGCAATATCACTTCCACTTGAAAACTTCTGTTGGGCGCTGAATTTGAATCTGGTCTTAATATCACACTTTTCTTAATTTTTTTGCCACTTTTTTGGATAAAATCCATCAACTGCGGTTGACTAACCAACTCTGCAGAGACAAACATTCAAGATGTCATACTAAGATTGGGGTAGAATTGAAGCCTAGCAAGGTACCTATGAGTGAAAGATACCCTCTTGAAATTGAGGACACACCATTATGCACTAATGAAGATTCAGCTAGTTAAAGATCCATCATAAGTTGTTGCATTTCGATAATTGTTTAAGTATTTATTCATTTGTTGTGATGTCATTAATTCCATACTACATTTTACCTTAGTCGCTACTGCAGCATTCACCCACAACATTTCCCAGTTAGGTTTAATGTGCAAGTAGAGAAATATCAGCAATCCAATTAAGCATGAACACACATTCAACAACCTTTCCAGGGTTAGTTTGATACTGCCATCATTGTGAACATATACTTCCAATCATGTCAGAAGAAATCCTCCGTATTTGTCTGGGTAACCCACATATGGTTTTGATGATGCAACATGAGGCGTTACAATTCTTCCGAAATGAATTCAGCCTGACATTACTGCGATTTGAAGCGGTAAGCAGTATATTGAATCAACTTTAGTCCTTTGCTCTTAACGGATATATTTTCATACCCTTCTCTTCTTTCGTTCTTTTGAAATCAAGGCCATGCATTCCTACATAAAACTTTTAACAATGAATGGCTGAACTAGAGGAAAATAGCTTCAAAAGAAGATGTTATTCAAGTTTTGTCTAAAGATAAGTATTTATGATCAATGGATGCAATCTGGTGATGTTTTGTATCATCAAGTTGGCACTTCTGTGATCGACCTACCATTGCTTTCAAAAAGCTAGGATTGGAAAATTTTGATTCTTTGCATTTTCTCCACATGCCTAAAATTGGAACAACGCACTCGGACAGGTCAAACCCTCTTCGAAATTTTGAAGCAGAAACAAACTTTTCTTTCTTCATAGTAGAAAGTCGCTGCAACTTCACTTTATTCGCCGATAGTATTGCTCCTTGAATTTCTCGTTGGCTGCACTGCCACTCTTGTAGTAAAATATTCTGTCGGTCATACGCAGAAAGAAGCATTTGATCTCTCGTCCTTCGTTTTCCTCGATGCAGTTCAAAGTCTTCAAGTATGATATCTTTGAATTCAACAAAGTTCCAGCCAATCCTAAGGACAACCATTTACATCATGCTTGGTTAGGGATGATATTTCCAAACTTGTTATCATTCATATTTGAAACTTACCCGATAGGAACACCGTTTCGAACAGCTGGGTGATCAGAGACTATTCGCTCATAATCCCTTATCTGGACTTTACCAAAGCGAATCGACGATCTTGGTCTTGATTTACACTCTCCTATGGATGCTGCAGATTCTTCGAGGTTCCAATGCATTGTGGAATCAGATAACAATGTATGACTGGTAGAGTCATGATCCAAGGGCGCACATCCGCATCGGTAAATTTTGCCCAAATCACCATTATCAATTTGATCGACAGGTGATACGTTTGTAGTTTGACGAATTCGTAACATGGAAAGAATTGTGTGTGTGTGTGTAATTGAAGTTATTTGGTCACGGTCATTGCTGTTCATGGGTCTTTTTCTATTTCTTTCCATCTCTGAGAATTTCAATTCTTATTTCTTGTGAACATAGATTGTTGCTATTGCCTCTAATGGGGAAATATATTATTTATAAGGGACTAAAAATCTCAGTAATGGAATACACGGTTAGAAGTGGCTTAGTTGATCGACTTGTGCCTTCCTATAATTGACTTAATGCTGTGTACACTAAGTAGCAGACATCAATAGTGAAACGATGCCTTAATCGGCGCATTCTTCACGCAATCATTTTGATACCGTAAGGTGCATTGGGACTATCCGAGAATCCAGGTCATGCTGAAAAGAATGAAGTAATTTTTCATCAGTTGACTTGCAGAGAGATGAAGAGCTGAAGAGCTGAGTTATGTCGAGACTGTGCAAGCATGCCCAAACTGGATTCATCAAATAGATTTAACAAGCTGAGGGCCATTATCATATTAAGCATAAATGCTTCCGATTAAGTGCAACATAAATAGTGACTTGAAAAAGCTATATTATCAGAATCGTTCAGAGCCTGTATTCGAGGATATCATTTCAACAATTCTCTCAAAATGCAATACACCAGTGTTTGCCCCCACACAATGACATAGAGAATCTTACCTGTATTACTTTTGTCTTCTTCTCCTGTTCACCCACTTTGACTTTTATATCTTTATTGTGCAGCAATTTGTCTCATCTTTTGGTTCATTGGGGCTTTAAAAACAGGGATATTTGGTTCTACTAATGCTGCGCAAATGTCTCCTGTATTTTTGAACTTATGACGAAAGAAAGCACTTTGCAAATTTATATGGAATATTGGCACATTAATGTGTTTCTCTTGAACATGAACAATTGTAGATGCAACCTGATACATCAGGCACAAATGGTATTCTAAGTTTAATTGTGGATTCAATTTTTTGCTATACTCTTTGAGTTATCTGTTGCTATTGAGCTGCTATTGTTGATCTTTTTTTGGCATCACTATTGGAACTTTGTACTATGGGTTGAATTTGTACATGTCATTTTTTAGTTGTAATGCATTCTTGAATACACTAAGTTGAATTCACAATCTTCCAAAAGCTGCACTGTTCTCATCAAGCATTAGAGAAACGATTGTGAATAAGGAGGAAGCTTTTATCTATACTTTTGAGAATGTCGCATTGTTGTATCTATTTTTGTTTTTGTCGGATAGATATCCTTTGCCTTAGTTGTGCAAATCAGACCCTACAAATATATAATTCTTAGTAAGGAATTAATATTATTCCCCGAAATATTTATTTATTCTTCACTATTCCGACAGGAATTATTCCTTTTGATTCAAGGATGGGCAAGAATTATTCATTCCAGTGTCAAAGGAATTGTCAGGAATATATTCCGTTGGACAAGCTGCACGAGGCAGCACACTTCATTGCAAGAAGTGTTGGAAAAGAAGGTTTGTCTTCTTTTTTATTGATATAGTGGGAGAAAATGAAGATGTGATAGGTGAATTGAAGGAAGAGTATTGGAATCAAGAGGTCCAAAACGAGAGAGAGACCGTAGGGAAGAGAAAAACTAGCGAAGCAATAACTCACTAAATTTTAGAAAGTCTTATTTGTCACCAATTGTTCTACTATTTAGTTTAAACAATAGTAGAAGTTGATTCTTTCAAAGGAAGGCAAAGAGAGTTGGATTGAGGTGATAGTGTGTTCAACAGGGAGTGAGTCTGCTGCAAAATATGTGTTGTAACAGTCTTTTTTCACTAAAATATTCTACTGATGGAGAGTACGAAGAGCGTTGTTGCCAAAAATTTAACGGAAGGTGAAGGTGATGTATGGAAACGCAAGTGCAAGAAGATTAGGAAGAAAGGGAGAGGATGGCTAAGCTTGATGGATCATATTCAGCGTGAACATACAGATTCATTGGAGGAGGCTTGCAAAAAGGAAAGCGGTCCAATATTGCATTTCTTTTACAAGAAGGAATCCAATGTATTTGATTGGGTGGAATGGTTTGTGAAAGATTTACTACCATTCAACTTTTGTGAAAAGGCACTAGTAAGAAAGTATATGCAACTGCAACCAGTATCTGTTGAAACTCTCATGAAAGGGTTGCTTTAATTAACAATACGTGTGGCACAAAAAATGAAGGAATCACTACTTGATGTGTTTGCTTTGGTTTTTGATGGCTGGAGTTCTCATGGTACCCACTTCTTAACTATATTTGCAGCATGGCCTGATATCCAGCAAGCCTCTGGATACTCTCAAGCCATGCTATCATTTGCTCCACTATCAGAGGAAGAGCATCTAGATGCTCAATCTCACAAAGAATCCGTTCACGGGATTCTTCAGTTTTATGGAAAAGATTATTCAAATGTTGCTTGTATTATTGGAGATAACTGCTCCACAAATTGCAGCCTTGCAAAGATGGCAAATTTGCGTTCTTTGTTGGATGTGCTAGACATAGACTGAACCTGGGGGTGAAGACTATTTTGTCATCATATTCCCTATTAATTGATTGTATTATTGGGTATATGTGGTTTTTGCGGACAATTAAAGGGCAAGCTGCACTTCGTAAACACACACATTTATTGCCACTTTTATGCAATGCAACTTGCTTGTCATCCAGGAGAGAAATGGTATGTAGGTACTTTTAACTGCTTAAATTGAAGCAGTTTCAAATATTGTACCAGATGAGCTTCAGCTGTCTCCAGTGGAAAACCAGTCTGGTAATGCACTTCTAAAAATCCTGGATGACAACAATACCAAAACAAAGACATTCCAGGATGAAGATTTGCATATGTTTATGATTTGAGATTATCTAGATTGTGCAATTTCAGTATATTCAGAGCTAGAGCAGCATTGCAGACCAACAAGTCAAATTGTTGAAGATCAAGAATTTTAATCTGCTTTCGTGAAGATCCAGCAATGGCAACAGGGAAGCGTTTGCTCTGACCAAAAAGAAATTTGGAGTGTCTCCCATCTGAGGCCTATTGACATATACAGTGATAATGAATCTGATGAGCCTAGTACCAATACTTTGGCATCATTAGAGCTTCAAGCTGCTTTTCAAGCCATCAAGAAAAGAAAAATGATCAAGCTCCAAGAAGCTGAAACATTTATTGACTTGAGATTCATTTGGCCTACAAGCAACATCCGTGAACGGCAATTTAGTGTTTCTGGATTTGTATATACACAAAATTGCCAAGGATTCCTTCCTGTAAACTTGGAAATGCAGCGTTTTTTGAAAGAAACTCGCATTTGTGGGATGAAGTAGTTTTTCAGCAGGAAATACGACTTATTCCAGAATAAGTTATTCTGCAATTTAAGACATGAGGAATTATTTATTCCCGAAGGATGGGACCAAAGAATAATGTATTCTTAAATGTGTAATACTAGAATAAATGAGGACATTTAATTTTGGAGGGCTTGGTGCAAATAACAACTTTTTTGCCTTTTTCAATAGAATATCTGTAATCCAATAGCTATCAAGCATTCAATGTTAGACCAAGAGCTATCCTGCTTCAAAAGATGTTTTTGTGGAATTTTAGATTTTTTAATGCTGATTCCTCATTTGATCTTGTGCAGGCTCAAGATAAGTATTCATGATCAATGGATATGATCTGCTTGTGATTTGTATCATCAAGTTGGCACTTCTGCGATCGATCTATCGCGGATTTCATAATGTCAGGACTGGATTCGTTGTTCTTCCTCCAAATTTCTAAAATTGGAACAGCACACTCGGACAATAGGTCTAACCCTCTTCGAACTTGAAAAGGCAATACAGATGTTTCCTTATTCAAAGTAGATTGTCGGTGATACTTCACCTTGTTTGCCGATAGTATGGCTCCTTGTATTTCCCGTTGACTGAACTTCCACTCCAGTAGTAAAATATTCTGACGGTCATACGCAGAAAGAAGCATTTGTTCTCTCGTCCTTCGCTTTCCTCGATACAATTCAAAGTCTTCAAGCATAATGTCATTGAATTCAACAAAGTTCCAGCCAATTCTAAGAACAACCATTTAATCATGCTTGGTTAGGGATAAAATTTCCAGAACTGCTATCATTCGTGAGACTTACCCGATAGGAACACCATTTCGAACAGCTGGGTTATCCGAGACTATTCGCTCATAATCCCTTATTTGGACTTTACCAAAGCGAATCGACGAGCTTGGTCTTGAATTACACTTTCCTAAAGAGTTCGCAGATTCTTCGAGGTTGCACGGCATGGTGGAGTTAGGTGAATAAACAAGGATATGTATCCGACTTAGATCAAATCACTCTTTTTTGTATAACCAGTACGTTTAACCTTGGTAACAAGTATTTTCACATTTTTGGTCACAGTCATCGTTTTTTTCATCAGACAACGCTATGATCGTTTGCTAGTTAAGTATTTCAATCACTGGTGCGACATCGTAGCGAATCTCCCTTGAAAAAGAATGGAAATGATGTTTCTCAACAGGGACTGCAATACTGATACCTTTTAAATGTTGGAGGTCATTTTTCTCCTGAACTGAAAGAAATTGAGGCAAAACAAATCCGCCGAAACACTCTCATTGAACAATTTGAAACTGATGATAGTTATGGCCTTTTTTAAATACGCTTCTTAACCGACTATTGCTTTATGCTATTTGTAAACCGGAATGAAGGTTCTTTGTTGTACATACCTGCCATTAGATCAATAGAGTGACTTAAATAAGTATTCCATATCATGGCTATTTTATTTGGACCTCATTTTTCTTTTGTGCTATTTGTAGTAGGTAACTCGGATTACATTTAAAGTTTCTTTCTAGGATCAAAAGGTGACTTACAGGTGGAGATCAGTTGATGTTGCTTGTGAGAATTAAGTTCTATGTTAGAAATACCGCATAAAGGGCATCGGAGTGACACCTGATTCTCTGGCCCTTTAACTTCTAAGAGAAAAGGCTGCATGCTAGATAGCTAGTAGACTAATTATCTCTTATTTGGAATACATAGTAGTTAACTGTTAATCTAATTTGCTAATTTTAAATCACATTTATGCTCTGATTCAGTCGTGCCACATAAACCGACTATATTAGGAACATGCCGTACTCCTGAAATCCTCCCTTTTGAATTGTTACCCGTGTCATCACCGCAAAACGTCTTAATTTGCCTTTTTAATGCAACGCCACTTATAATCTTGCTGAAGCTCTCACTGGAATTATTTCGAACACATCACTCCCCTTTGATCAGCCCTTTTCTTTCAACACTATCAAATAGAAACACTTATGATAAATTAAAAAGCCTCCCCGATACAAATTGTTTCAAGCAAGTCATTCAATGTTGGGATTCTATACTAAATGGATACAACAATCAGCTGCCGTTTTCAAGGAATCCCCTTTAAGGAGACCTTCTGAAAGAAATATTACTTAGTCCAGTATTGATAGTGCACGTATCATACACAAAAGGGGGAAGAGAGAAAATATAACAGGCATTACTCATTTCTTCTTTTTGAGAGTTAGCAAAGTCAATAAGTCTTTGTTGGTATATGTTGTAGCTGGTTTTGTTGTTTGCTTGAATGGGAACAATTGATTCTTCAGCTGATTTAGCAATGCCACAGGCAGCAAACAAGTCTTGCCCAGTCAATTGTGCAGGCTTTTCTTAATAGCTTCTCCTACATCATTTTGTACATTCTGAATAAGTATCATAATGTACGGGACGGTTATTCAAGTAAGGTGGGGAACTCACTTAGCTGAAACTTTCATATCAATCAGGTCATCAGAATCAGACAAGACACCAAAGTCAACAACTTTTTCCGGGTTTTCATTTATCATGGACTGAGAACAAAGTGATTGCGCTAGAGCAGCAAGGCAACGATGCCGCTTATTTCATTGCACCCTAATTTTTGCGTTTGCCGCTTACACTGGCATACATTTGTATCCCTATTTCTGAGATAGGACACATGTGTCACAACCCAAAGAAAAGTGGACGGCTAAATTCTGATTTGCAAATTCTACTTTTTTCTGAAACGCCCAAAAATGCAAAAGCCAAATTAAAAAAAATAACTTTTTTGTTTTACAAAAATTAGCTCTTTCGATTTTATGTTGGCATGGTATCTTGTAGTCAAGAAATAGAATGCAGAATCGCTAACATTGAAATCTAATTTTTCATGCATTTCGGATTCCTGATTCCGGAACTCGCGAAGGGAATCAGCGTACACCAGTAGTAAAGCAAGATGAATTCGGCATGAAGAACATCAATCAAAAAAATTTCAATGCTGCAACAACAACACCCAGACGAAGAACAACATAAAGTTAGATTCAACCTAAGAAAGTATGCATGGCATATCATTTCAATGATTCTTGTTCTCCTTCTTGTAGCAGTTGATGCATTTCAAATACATCCAAGTGCTAAGAATCATCGAAATCTTCCAAGTGTTGACCAATTTCTGAATAATTATGCACTGCAAACCCTTAACAAGGGACTATTCTCCAGTTTGGACGAGGATTTTGACCTCGAAACTATACATCATACTCATAATCATGCACATGAGCATACTGCAGCTGCTACGAATGAAGTCGATACCGATACGTTAGATTCCATTCGAGAACAACAATTTCAAGACTTTCAAAGACTGTTACATCAAGTCATGATGACTGAAAAGCCAGAACATATTCCCAGTCTGTTGGGGCATAATATTCAAATCATCATGTCAATCCAACGAGATCAAATTGAACGTATTCTATCGGATGCAATGCAAACCGGTGGTATGGAATTTCAAGAACAAGTATCCGATTCTTTGGAACTCATATTGGGATTTGCAGAGGAATTTGTCAATGAAATGAAGAC
>CAAAJI010000601.1:10643-21817 GCA_900642245.1 Fragilaria radians | reverse complement strand
GCTATTTTAATTCTTTTGTCATTTCATCTTTGTCAGCCATTTTGTGAACAATATCAATTGTGTTTCTGGTTAGTGGTACTGGAGTTATACATCGTCGGGTGATAACCTGTCCAGTTACTAAATCAAGTAGATGGTGTCCACCTTGCAAGTTGTCCACATATCTGAGGTAGATACAATCAATGGTTCTTGCATACTGAGAATGTTTTGGAGTTGGTTCTTGATGTGCTTGTACATATGATCCAAATGGATACTTGCAGTGCTTGTTATAATCAAGGTTTTCATGATATAGAATCATTCTTGGACTGTAGTATTTTGATATCCCATGTTTCGGAGGGAAAAAGTTCAACCTTTTAGTACTCTCCATTGCTAGCACCTTCACCATGATCTTTGGTATTTTGTTAAAAGGTAGTCAATGAAAGGAAGCTCTATATCTTTCTTTTATCACCCTGATATTCCGCTCTGCCTCTGGAACGTGTTCATAAGGGTTGGCATAATTCATTCTCACATTGAAAATGTCTTCCATATCTTTCATGATAGGCCTAAATTCATTATCACAGTTGATCATGTTTATGGTAAATCCTGCCTTGTTGTAGATTCTGAAAATAGTATATAATGCATTTTTGTACGATTGCATAGTTTGATCTGGAATTAATTCTGCGGTTCTGTAGAGTATCCTTCTGGAAACTGATATTCATTGTGTCAACGCAAAGTGTGATCTTTTGGTGATTGTTAATTATCTCTTTTGGAATCTCGATGTAATTGGATACCACAGAAGCTGGTTTTGTGCGAATTGTTTTTCCTTTCAATGCTCCAATATCAGGTCCAAATACCATTTCTGCTGTTTCAATGCCTTCCAATGTGATTGGTAAGTTTCTGATTGCGTTTGTCTGTAGAATTGCTTTGAAGTCATGGACTGATGGAGATCCTAGAGCATGATATAGCTGTCGTGCTGCTTTTGCTCTCTTTATCTGTCTTTCAGTGAAAAAAATTTGCATTTTCCTCAACATTGTCCATCATCATGTTAACTTCTGATGTTGTCTCATCTGTAATATATGGTGGTTTAAAAACATATAATCCACTTTCATTCCTTGTAAATTTTACTTCTTTATGTGGCAGACTCACAATAAATGCATGTTCTTGTGTTGTCTGTTGAATCATATTCTTTCATTTGTGCCATATACTTTGGCAGTTCAATACATCCACCCAAATGCGATTCCATAACCTCTTGTGAAGTCTTGAATCTCTTAGTATATTCTTGTAAACTTTCATTATCCCTTTGTCTGAGATTTATCATGGTTCTGAGTGCATCATAAACTATTGCCATCTCATATTTTCTATCTTGATAGTGAAGAGTATGCTGTTTAATTGCTTTCATCAACTTGATTGGGTCTCCATTAATCTCTGATGTAAATTCTGACCTTCCCTCTATTTTATTCTGCATGGCTTCAGAGCACTGACTCCGCAAAAATGCATAAGCTTTTGTCATATTTGTTTCCAAGGCTTGCTCTCGTTTCATGTAGGCATCAAACTTTGCCTTAAATTCAATTTCAAACTGTCGGTCTTCACTAATTCTAACTCTCTCATCCTCATTGGTGCTCACAGTCAATTTTGGTTTGTATTCCTCAATATTGAATCCCTCTAACCTTTCTAAAGCTGTGCCAACATCATTGCCAAATTCAAAAGTTTGCTTGATATGATTTATCAAAAATTCTGTTGTTGATTCATACTCTGCAGCTTGACAATCTGATTCTAAGAAGTACATGTAATCCGACACATTCTTCTTCACAGGTTTGTAATTATTTCCTTTCTTTTTAAAATCCTGCTTCACCTGATTTACTTTACCCTTCACTGTACCACTCATTGTTTCACTTTTCTTTTTTTATTTTATTTGAAATGTTTGTTGTTGCCTAATTTTACTTTCGAGTCTTTATTCAATCCTGATGGTGATAACAGTTTGGTAAATTGTTAATTTGCTAACTATTTTGATTCTAAGATTCCTTGATCCTCAAATTTCTTTTCAAATTACATCTGATTCCTATTTCTAAATTCTGTTTTTGAATTTTTCTCAGATTCCTATTTCTGAATTCTGTCTTTGAATTTTTCTCAGATTCCTATTTCTGAATTCGGTTTTTGAATTTTTCTTAGATTCCTATTTCTGAATTCTGCTTTGAATTTTTCTCAGATTCCTATGTCTGAATTCCGTTTTTGAATTTTCAGATTCCAATTTCCGAATTCCCTTTTCTTCTTCGAATTCTTTTTTCTCGGTTGAATTCTTCGCCTTTTGTTGAATTCTTCTCCTTGAATTCTTCTCCTTTTGTTGTCGATGTTGCTGTGAAGACCCTTTTTCATGAAAATGTTGAAAGAAATCCCTGTCCCGTTATCTCTGATGAACAGTGTAACGATATCCTTTGAATATCTACCAGAAAGTCCTAACGAGTTGCAATTCACTACAATGAAGTGAATTGGATTAACGCTTCTTAGATTTTAACGAAAAAGTGATCTCTTCTTGATCCTAATTTTTTCTACTTGTCTCTCACAATACTCACTAATTTCCTATTATCCAACAGCAGCTGCTTCCAGTGATACCAGAGGGGCATTGGCTTCACGGGGGCAGAGCCAGTGTGAGGGAGGGATCCGCAAAAACCGCTCAAATGGCATGGACAGCGCCTTTGATGCCAGCTTGCAGGCTTGCAGGCTGGCACAGAGGTTGTAGTTGCCGCATGCCACCGTGGCCTGGGAGCCAATGGCCTTCAGAAGGCATTTGGCCCACAGGCAGCAGTAAACCTCCCCAATGCAGACAGGGCAAGTGTCCTAGTGCTTGTCAAGAGCAACCAGGCGGTTTGCCATCAGGGCGCGGTAGGCAGCCAATGGCGGAGAGGTGTTGGCCAACCAGTTTGTCCAGGCAGCCATCTCCTCACACAGGTCCTTGGACTCAAGTCCAAACCGGAGGAGCCAGTTTGACAGTTTGACAGCGTCAATGCGGCCTCTTCCGGCGGTGCTGGAGAGGCAGGAGGAGACTGCCTCAACGTCATCCTGTGTGATGCACACCCGGACAGGGGCAGGGAGGGGCCTCTTCTCCATTGGAGACCAAGTCGCAAAGGGCAGGGTGTTTCTCTTGAAACACCTGCCACACAGGCCAACCTGACTTGGAGCAGAGGTTGTCAGGCTGGCAAACTGTTGGTTGGTGGTCAAGGCTTGGTCAATTCTTCAGTCCAAGTTAATGGCATGTGATGAAGAAGCCAATCTTCCAGATTTAGACATGGCATTTGCTTTGTGCAGATTAGAAGGCACCAAACATGACCCGGAGCTCTGGTTTAATGAGATTGACTATCTAAACAATCGTATGGCTCAAATTGATCCAAGATACATGAAGCAAGAGATGCAAGTTAAGTCTCACATCATTTGTAATCTCTCACATGAGTATGAGTCTGTGATCATCCAATTCAGGGTTGAAATTACTGATACTACTCTTGAAAAGATCAAGAAAGAGATAACACTCCACTATGACTAACTTCTCAAACAAAATCAACAGTCACAAGGTAGCCTGGGTCGTATCTTGACCTCATATCACCAAAAATTCTAAGGTTACATGCTCCTACTGTGGGAAATTAGGTCATAGTGTCCAGGAATGTAGAATCAAGGCCCAAACTGAAAAATTAAGAGGGGAAAACAACAATGTTAAGTTTCATCCAAATAAGTTCCCCCACATCACCTGTCTTGAATGTAATAAGAAGGGGCATTATACACATCACCTATGAAATTGATGACATATTTGGAGATTACCAAAATCTTATCCCTGAACAAGTTCACACATCAGAAGACCTCTCACCTAAGCATTCCCTTCCTAATTCTTCTGACAACAAACATCCTTCTGATTTGAATTCTTGGCTGCTTGATTCTGGAGCTTTTTGTGACGTTACATATGACTGTTCTCAGATGTCACACACAAAGCCAAGTGACAAAGTAATTATTATTGGGAATGGTTCTAAGGTGCCAACAGTCTTGCAAGGTACCGTTCATATCCATGATTCCAGCAGGAATGTACTGACTGTTGATGATGTTCATTTTGCTCCCTCCTTCACTAAAAGCATCACATCCATGAGAGTATTGCTTGAGAATGGTTGGAAATCACCAGCACAACAGCAACAAGTATCAAATGAGCAGAAGTCAACAAGCTGCTATAAACTTTAACTTGGACCCATTAGACAAGCTATACTATTTCAGAGGACACAGAATCAATAAAATCACTGAGTTCACTGCTATTTCACAGACTAAGACAATTGATATCAACATACTCCATGGAATACTTGCTCATGCAGATTTTCCACATGTAAGTTAATGGCCCATTCTATGGGAATTAACCTGACAGGATCATAACTGCACTATGGAGCCTGTGCATTGGCTAAAGCAAATGCAAAAGCAGTCCCTAAACCACACGCAAACAAATCCAATAAGCCGGGAGGACGCCTATTTCTTGATATAAGTGGACCCTACCTTGAGTCTATTGGAGGAAGAAAATACAGGCGAAGGGTTGTTGATGATTATACTTGCTACGCTTGGGATTGCTTCCTTAACAAGAAGAGTGATTTACAGGAACCACTTGAAAAACTACTCAAAAAAATTAAGGGGCTTGGTTTCACCACAGCATTTTTTGATGTGATAATAATGGTGAAAATGTCAAGTACCTCTCTGCAGTATGCTTGAAAAGAGATATCACAATGGAAATGACAGCACCTTCCACACCCCAAATATTGGAAATATCCCTTACCTTCATTCAAGACTTTGTTTATATGTTTAGGGTTTATCCAATAGGGATATTAAGAATTCGAAAATGTGTGTGTCATCAACGTATGAGTCAGCATTAGATTAATCTTTCAAATTAGTCATAACTTTTATTTTGCTCCAGTTATCCTCTTTTTGCCTTCATCTTTGTTAACTGTAGAGACTACTTCTCAGCACGTTTAAACGTGGGTTCCTGCTTAGTTCTCTTCTTTATTTTCGGTTTTCAATCTTGGATTCTTTTGATTGATTTGTTATTGCTTTTTGTTGATATGACAGACTTGAGCACCATTAGAGTGATTCTTTTTTGTGGAAAGATTGATGAATGGCCTATGTGGAGTGAGACGTTCCTCGCAAAAGCCAAAAGATATGGGTTTAAAGATGTTTTATTAGAAACGTTGTTGATTCCCAAGATTGATGAAAGTTTTGATGAAGTTTTAGATCAAGGTAAGAGGATTTCAAATATTATTGAGTTAAACAAAATTGCGTTCACAGAACTGATTTTATCAATTGATGTCAAAACTAGTAACGGAAAGATTGCTATTAATTTGATCAAAGGATGTAAATCAAAGGATTATCCTGATGGTAGTGCCACTACTGTGTGGGAATGACTCAAGAATAAATATGAACCAGATTCTGCCCCATCTATGGTCAAGTTAGAGAAGCAATTCAGATCTCTAGCATTGTAAAAGGGTCAAGATCCTGAAGTCTGGATTACTGAATTAGAAGATCTTTGTGTGAGACTTGAAGATATGGGTTCAAGCATTTCGGATAACCAATTTATGTTCCATATGTTGAACAATCTCACTTCTGATTATGAGTTGCAACTTGCTTTGATGATGAAAAGAGTGGGTGATGCAGAGAAACCCTTGAAAGTTGAAGAAATCACGGCTGAATTGAGCCTTTGTTTTTGAGGGGTTAGGGGTTAGGTTAAATATGAATGCAAATGGGAACAAAGAAGGTGAAGTTTTAGAAGTACATGGTTTATTCACCGTACAATTTAAAGGCAAATGTAGAAATTGCGGTCAAATTGGTCACAAAGCAATTCAGTGCAAGACGAAGCAAATCAACAATGTCGGAATTCACGGTAACATGACCAGGGCAAGTTATTGCGTATATTGTCTTAAAACTGGGCATGTAAAGAAAAATTGCCATAAATTGAAGAAAAAGGAATCCCAGCATGTCAGTAAAGAAAACAGTAGTCATGATAGAAAGATGTACGAATCATTAGATGTGGCGTTCACTAACTTCAGCAAAATATAATTTGACCAATGACATTTGGATTTGCGACAGTGGAGCATGTGGACACTACTGTAACTTCAAGGAGGGCCTATTTGATGTTAAGGAGATTTGTGAGGATATTGCAGTTGGAAACGTTTTAAAGGCCAAGTTTCTGTCACTTTCGATAGGGCACTTTGCACAACGAATGGTTTTGTTTCAGGAATCAAATAGTTTGTTTTTTCATCTACAGTGATCTACAATGCAACAACTATGGTTTGTCAAGACAAGCGTATCAACGTGAATAAGTTTCATGAAATGACTGGTCACTGTGGGGCTGAGAAGTTGCAGAAAACTGCCAATTGCAAGATCAAGCAATTCATGACCACCTTGTATGTTACGCAAGTATTGAAGATAGATGCAGTCTAATGTGCGCGGATGTTGCGTATTGGTGCGCATGGGCTCAGTAGGAGCTTGAACATAAGTTCCAAAGGGTATAGCACAATGTTGAATGATCATACTTGGGGTGTAATGGGGAGACATTCCATTTGTAGGAGGAAAGAAATTTAATTTCTTGGTACTCTCCATTGCAAGTATCTTTACCATCACTGCAGTCAATTTCAACAATGGAAGGCAATGAATTGTAGCTCAGAGCGTTCTTTGATAACCCTAATACTGCATTCAATCTCAGGAACATTCTCTTGTACATTTGCATAATTCATTCTAACATTGTAGTCTTCTTGTAATTCATTCATTGATGACTGGTATTTAATGAATATACTTGATGTTGAATCCAGCCAAGTTGTAGAGGCGAAAAACATTATCCAAAGCACTCCTGTAAGCTTTGCTGGTTTGATTTGGGATCCATACAGTGGTCCAATACATGATGTTATGAGATTTTGTGGTTAAGAAGGATATACCATTAATTTTCATGGTATCCATAAATAGAGTTATATCACGTTGAGCTTCAAGTAGTTCACGGGGAATCTTGATGTAATCTGACACAACAGGGAGAGGCTTCTTTCTGGTAGTGTTGCCCTTAGGCTTCCAATATTGGGACCACAGATATTCTCTGCTAAGTTGATATCTTACAGAGTAATACGATTATTCTTTATGTAAATCAGTGAACAATTGCTTTAAAATCCCGCAATGATGGAGTGCCAAGCGTATGATAGAGCTTTCTGGCTTTCTTGACTTGTTGAAACTGTTGAGCTATGTAGAATTTCTCCTCCTCAATCGTGTTTATAAATTGATAATTCTCCTGATTCTTGATGAAAGGATTATTGGCGAGTCCAAATGGCGTCGTGTGAAATGGGATTGATTGTGAAGGTGACACTTCTACCCAGAAAATGTGCATCTTATTGTCATAGGTTATTCAATGAATCTTCTCTAATTCACCCGTGCAAAAAATATTAGCGAGTCCTTTGTCATTGAAATACACGTTTCCAGCATGCTTAGTATCTGCAACCAACTCCTGAGCTTTCTTAGATTGTTGAATGTTTGTAACAAGTTTTGGATTGCAGAACATATGCTCTGTAGATTGATTATCTTACAGAATAAGGTTTTCATTTCAGAAATATGAGCAAGTTGTGCATGATATCCTTGCCATCCATTTGCATCTTGGGCAGCAACCTCTGGTGTTAGCTCTGATTGGCTATTTTCTGTTCTTCTTGATTGTTTTGATGCAACTGAAATATATTCAGACGGTTGCGATGCATTTACAAAAGTTTGCCCTGTCTTCATGCACCACTTTGATTTTGGCCTTGCTGTATGAGGAAAGTTTTGAGACATATGATCCCACGCCCCGCAACAGTAACATTTTCCTTCAAGCTGCGCAAATGAGAGGGTTGGCGTTGGCTGCTCTTCTGCATTGCTGGTAGAATTGCGTCTCTGACTTGAATGATTATTGTTGTTGTTATAATTAGCATTACATTTGTGATTGCTAAACACATTTGTAGCGTCAGCTAGCGATTTTGGATACTGATCAGTACCTAGGGAGTATAGAGTACTCAATCCACTCAATATAGTTCCATACTTCCTTTTATCATTCTGTTCCAAGTAAACATATACTGAATACTGTTCAAATACGGTATTAGCAAGGTCTGGATAATTCTTCTCAGATTCAGATACATATCCATTCATCTTTGTTATGAACTTTGTCAAAATAATGGGGCTTCCCAAATGATTCTTCAAAACATCTTTAGCTATCTTGAACCTTTTGGTGAATCATCATCTTGGAAGACTGAAGGGCTTTGAGCATTTATATTTATTGAAAGTTGCTATGAGTAAACAAATCTTTGGTAAGCCTTCTATCTAATCATTATTTCCTATTTCAACTACAATCTTAGCATTTCAGTCATAGATAATTTGACACGTAAATAGCACTGTGTAAAGATTGAGTGAGAAATCAGATTTCCTTAATCTAATTGTAATCTAGTTAAGATGGGCAAAGTTGTTATTCAGAACTCATCATAATATTTCAAGCATAATTTGAACGTTAGTTGTCAGTTAACTTAGCTTGGGTCACCTGAATATTCAAGCAAAAATTGAATCAATGTAGTAATTTTAACGAAACTTACATTCAATATTGCTAGTCTGTTATAGTCTCACCAATAAACCATGGATCAAAATTTTGTCCACTATTGATCTTTTTCAGCCACTCTAGTGGCTCCATTACTGGTTCAAAGGTTAAAGTAAAGCATCCAAAATGAATGGGGACTGATTTCTTGGCACGGACAGCTTGAGCCATTAGAACTGCATGAGGAGGATCCAAGTGATAGGCCTTCATAAAATCCCACGGAACGTATGCCCCAATAGGGATGGTTGCCAAATCAAAGGGTCCATACTGGTCACCGATGTCATACAAGCCGTCAAACCAGGCCGTATCTCCGGGGAAAAGAAATTTCTGTGTCTTCTTTATTCCGCTGGTATTCAGAGATATTATGTTTGTATCTTTCCCCTCCACAACATATCCACACCACAATGTTTGATCACGATCAATTCCTATTCGATTTGACCAATGACGCATCGGAACCGATGTAACGTTAATGGAATCAGAGATCGTTATTGTTTCGTGCCAATCCAATTCGACAATGTCAATTTTAGATGATATATACTTTTGGAACCATGATTGCAACCCCAGAGGAACAACAAATATGGGAGGTGCCTTATCATCCAATGGATTGGCCAATTCTTTCATGGATGCATAATCTAAATGATCGTAGTGATTATGCGATAACAGGACGATATCAATGTTGATACCATGATTCTGTATCTCGCGCAGAGAACATGCAGGCTTTCGGAATCTCTTTGGTCCAAAGTATTGAGAAGGTGAGCACAGTTGGGAAAATATTGGATCCGTCAAAATAGTGGTTCCCTGCATTTGTACAAGCGTTGTCGAATGGCCTATCCAAGTACATTGTATCTTATCCTTCGGAGGATTACGAATCGTATCCCAGGATGGAGTATACACTGGAAACATCATATCCAACTCTTGGGAAGAAGGAATAGATGGAGAAAGCATTTCACGCCAGTAGGGGGAAAAGGCTTTAGCACCTGGATTGATATGCCTTGGCTCCCACGAATCTCGTTGTTTCACACGACCTTGAACTCGATTGGAAATGATATCATGAGATAAGATTCGATTTACACTTGGAATAACTTCCAATTTCGAAATGACATCGTTGCAAGTCCGTCCAAGACCGACTTGTCGAATATTCATAACTTTTCATGTAATGAAGAGTTTAGTAACAGGAAGACTGGAAGACGTACAGTACAGAGAAAAGTCATCATCAGGCAACATCAATTGTGCCCACACACAGGATTCATAACTTTTCATGTCCCCTTTACTAATAAAAATTTACTTGAATAAAAAATACAGTGGTACGAATGGGGATAATGCTAAAATAAAACAAGTGCAAGACTGTACGACTTAACTTTTTGATCAGTAAATGAAACTACAAGTCTTCATCGTTATTAGTAAATGTTGATCCCAAGACTTTTTGTGGGCAACATCAATTGCACCCTTTCTTTTACACATTACAGATTTGTTCTAAAATGCACTCATATGAATTCTATATTGAAACATAGTTTTGTAATGCTCTTGATGAAGATGTCATGCGTAAAGAAGCCTATAGGTGGTATTGACAAGTAGCACTGTTTCACAAAGCTATATTACAGAATTTAGAGAGATCTTAAAAAGAGATATGACTAAAAAGCAATAATGCCTCTGTAAAAGAAAATCCTTCATCTGCTGCAAAATGGCTCTGAAAAAAGTTGAGCGAGGTCAAGCTTGAATTGATCTTCAATGCCTCAATGATTCTGCATACACTTTGCATTGCTACGCTACTGACTGCAAGATTTAGTGAAGCTAGGGTGGAATTGACTTTTAAGGCTTCAGCAATTGCAGCTCCACCTTTCACTACGATATAACTTTGCGCAAGTGTAATTGAAGTCAAAGTTGAGTTGTGCTTCAGCATTTCAGCAATAGCTACTTGACCTTCCTCGTCAATGTAATTACTCGAGATATCGATTGAAGTCAAGATAGCATTAACTTTCAATGCTTCAGCAATTGCAATTGCGCCTTCCGTTTCAATTAGATTTCCATCAAGTTTAATTGATAATAAGGTTCCATTGACTTTCAACGATTTGGCAATTGCAATTGTACCCTCGTTTCCAATATCATTTCGTGTAAAGTCTAATGAAAGCAATGATGAATTGACTTTTTGCGCTTTGGCGATTGCAGCTGCACCTTGAATTCCGATTGCACTGTCGCAAAGATTTAAAGACGTCAAGGTTTGATTGACCTTCAGCGCTTCGGCGATAGCAGCTGCACCTTCTACTCCAATTGGATTATTGTTACAATTAATCGATGTCACGGATGAATTATACTGACTTAACCTGTAGGAAAAGGGGTGAAAATAAACAAATTACAAAAATTGTAAAATGGCGATAAACCAAAAATTATAAGGAATAGTAATTATTCTAGAATCTAGAATAAGAATGAAAGTTCTTGCTGAAGAGAACTTTTGAATCTTCCCAACAAGAATTGATTGTTGTTTCTTTTATTAATAAGGAAACTAGATTATAGGTTTCTCTCTTAATATTTAAGTAGGAAGCATATTAATAGTTTATTCTTTTAGATCTTAACTTCTAACTAAAGAAGAACTATAAAATGG
>CAAAJI010000600.1:29365-40264 GCA_900642245.1 Fragilaria radians | reverse complement strand
TCATTTTTCATCATTCTTCTTCCTTCTTCTGATTTCTCCTCCAACTCTTCTGAAGTCTTTGGGATCTGTAACTTGCCCAACAAGACATCCTTAATTCCAGAACGCTTAGCCTTGGCTAGGAATTTCTCACTCCAGGTCGGCCATTCTTCTTTTCTTCCCGAGAAATTTAGAACTCTAATAGCGCTTAAATCAGACATCTTGATGCAAGTGTTAAACAAAAGAAAATTTTTTCAACAAACGACAATAAGCACAAAAGAAAAGGACTCCTTATGTGTACCTCGCGTTTAAACGTGTTAGAGAGCCTCTTCACACTTTAATTGTAATCCTTTAAAATAATTAATTAGTTCTATCACTAACTAGGATGTCTTCTCTTCACTGTTCTCACATGTAACAAATAACCTCGCTTAATCTCCCATAAACTAAAGTAACCTTAAAAGTAAAGAATATTGGTGATGCAATCCAATAGATCACTTCCTTTTCTCATGCTAACCTGATTAAGGTTCTGCTTCATTTCAACTTTGAGATACAATCACTTGGCTTGAATTTCCTATTCATCTCCTGGGCCACAAGGTAAGCCAATCCTTCAGGCCATTCTTTGGTTTTAGCCTTACTAACCAAATGCATAATCCCTTCTTTTGTCAAGGCCATTGTGACGCTTGCCATTGCCAGATCGTGGGGGGGGGGGAGGACTTGTTGCTGCTTTGACGTATACAAGGGAACAAGTTGAGAATTCGTACCGTAGTAGGTAGCCTGCACTAATGTATGGAATATGAATTGCAAAATGATAGTGGAGTACTCGTACTGTATGTTTGGCAGTTAAAATATTTTTTCTACCAAGACGACACAGAACTTTCGTGCAATTCGTTAATTCTGTTCCCTATTGTCTTGACGTGTCAACTTTTTTTTGCTTTCTCTATTCGAATCCTCACGTCTGTCAAAGTCAATCGTAGAGTACAATAGATTTCTATCCTGAAGATGAGGATGTTGAATACAGTTGTTGAATTAATCCTGGTTACAAGTTTGCTATCGCAACGTGTATTCGGATTTATCCTTCCATCGCTACCTTCCGTACGTTCAAATCAAGACATTGTATCCATGGGAGCAGTCGTGAAGATTTGGACAAGATTCAATGAAGATGATGATTCTAGTAATCGACGCCGACGAAGAATTACGTTATCAGCAACAACTCCTCCTGCAGAGATGTCAACTCCTACAATGGCAACATCGTCATTGAAGTTACCCAAACGAAAAACATTGGGATTGTTAACTTTTGATTTAGATGATACCTTGTATCCCATTAGTCCTGTTATTGATGAAGCCAATGCTGCATTTGCACGTGCCATGGCACGATTTGGATATGAAGGATTAACACCGATGGATATCGTCGAAACAGGAAAATTAATTCGAGAAGAATTGGCAGCCGAAAATCCATCGCATGCCGTTGTCTTGACTCATACAGAAATTCGTGAACTGTCCATTCGAAGAGAAATGGAAAATATCATGTTAGCCAAAAAGTTACAAGAAACTGCTGATGATTGGGCGACACCGGTTAGTGATTTAGCCAGTATCGTTGTCGCCAACGCCAAAAAGTAAGTTGGATTGACTGAAATGAATTTAAAGTTACAAGAAAGGTCTTTTACTAAATGCAAATCTCTTGCTCAACTTCTACAATCATCAGATGGGCTCGTACAGCCGTCAGTCCTTCGATTGTAAAAGCTGTATTGACGGCTTGGGAGATGGAACGTCATCATGCAGCCGAACGACATTTGTATCCAGAGGTGCTCGATGTCTTATCACAGATTAAAGAGGAGCATCCCGATGTAATCATTGGTGCTGTAACGGACGGACGAGCCAATCCTATGTTCATGACCTTTACTTTGGCACCATTTTTTGATTTCTGTATGTCTTGGGAAGATGATCAAGGTGGACGTAGTAAATTCTTTACCGAACTTAGTTCAGTCGAAGGTAATGCTGAATTGAGTTGGATATATAATGCTGCATTCGAAAAATATGAACAACTTCGATCCGCAAAGGATGCAATTGAGGCTGAAGGTCCACATGGGAAAGCGTCCTCATCGGATTCTTCTACGATGACGTCAGAAGATCGTCTTTGGATTCATGTCGGAGACGATTTGGCGTATGATGTGGGTGGTGCGGCTCTCTGTGGTGCAAAAACCATATTGGTAGAACTTGCTGATAAGTACGAGCAGACTGCACGTCATCGTTTCGATGGGTCTAGCCCACAGCCTATTTGGTCCACATCTTCGTGGGAGGAATTAGAGAAACGAAGAGTTATGAATGAGGCAGCGTTGCCTATGGTAGATCAAAAGATTGCTTTTTATGGTCAGTTACCTGAGGCTATCAATACAATCTTGGAAAAGGAATAAATGGAAATAGTACCTTATGCAAAAGCTGTTACTTTAGATTACATTACTTTAGATGAAGTTGACCATATCCTCTTTCTAGTGCATGAGAAAAATAATGAATAGCTCTTGGTACGTTGTCCGATTACTGTCATCTTCGACAATACATGACGCAATTAAAATACATTAGATGATTACTCAATCCCAAAGTTATTTCCAATATTTCACGCGTAGCACACAAAGATGGAAATATCCTTCTCGTAAATTCGTTATTTAGGGTTAATCCATTTTCAAGATTGTATCGTTTTTAGTCAAGTAAAGCCACATCTTTTACTGAGACTGCTTCTCGACAGGGTTAAAGGTATATGCAATCAGAGTGATTTATTCACAGAGAGCTTAAACAATCAGTTGCTATAGAAATATTTCAGTGTATTTTGCAGATATTGACAAAACTTGTTTAGGAAGAACCAAAGCAAGAGCAAAACATATATGGTAGTGGGTGTAGTGTAAGTCTGATCCATGGGAACCCTATGAATGAATAATTTCTCATTCTGGACAAAGTGTGATGTGAATGAACTAACTCGGACCAGTTGATAAATGTATATGTGAATGAATCAGAGACTACTCTATAGGATTATTATTCTCTCTGATCAAAGCATCAAAAGTAGCTACTAAGAGATTTCTACCATCCTTTTGGTAGTTATATATTTGTGGAGGAAGAGGTGTCTTTGTATATCAAACAAAGGATATAAGAGGTAATGAAACCAAGAAACATTCCTGTCCAACACTTTGCTGAGAGGCTCAGGCATCTAAATGACCTGATTGAATTTACCCCGAACCTAGAAAACCGGGAAAATCTAGCTGCCACCCAGTCACCAATCCCAAGGCCAATGGCAATATTGTTGCCAAAAAAACCTTGAATGGGTCCGTTATGACCCGCCAATCAGCTATAGCTTGGGAACGCATCAATATTCGTCAGTTCAACCACGCATCCCCACGCTCTGAAACACAGATATTTCCTGTTTTATTGCAAATGCTTTGTATGAAGTTTGGGTGAGCTTTTCTGCTGGCCTTTTGTTTAGTTTTGTGTTGGCCCTCTTATATTGCCTTCAACTTGAAGCAGCACTTTTCTTCCTTGTGACCCTTCATGTTGCAAAACTGTCGCTGGATATTTTAAATCTTGGAATAGGAGGATGATTTGTGTTTAAAATAAGATTTTTTCTTACAGCTATGAATAACTTGTTTGTTAAAGGTGGGCTTAGATTGTTTCAGTATCCAATTTTTTAAATTTGTCATCCCGTTTATACTCGGACGTAGCAATAATTGTATGGATATTATTAGGTAAGGAATTATAGACCATGTCTCAGGTGTTGTCTGAATCAAATTATTTCTTGTTCCTAGTAAAAGAACAATTAAATTTCTCAATTTCTACTTAGCAATGTTATAGACATTTGTCCACTGGGGAGTCCCAAGTGTCTTTTCATCAACATCTTTTGTTCTCGGTATGCTGGTCAGCTGCAAAAGCGCGTAGGGCCTCTTGAAATGTATCCTTGTTCCAAACATGATTTTCTGGCGAGTTCGATACGACATTTTGCCAGTCACTTAGGGGATTTCCACGAAGTAAAATGAGACAGCTGGTACCTATTCCTTTACGTTACTTAAGGGTGCTTACCTAAGGTATGTGTCAAGCATTGCCCTAACTTTGCAATATCCTTCCACGGTATGTCCCGTGCATGGCATGTAGGAATTTTCATACGTGGCAGATGATGCTATTGTTGGATTTCTACAAAGTTTTACCTCAACCCTTTTGGTTTTGGATTCACCCATGTTTGGCTCTGGATTAAACGGAATCAGATTCTCAGTTTCATGGACTTTATTTAAAACCTGTGAACTTGCGCGGAATCAGCTTGGAAAACGTTTTTTTACTTGGATGTGCTAGAGTAGTTGTATGCACTATGCAAGAGTTGACAAATATAAATTCACGAAGTTGTGAAATTATGAGCTACTATTAAATACAACTAAACTATTCTTGGATCTCAATCAACCACCAATGCTTCAGCTTTAGTAGCAACAGATCTTATTGCTGCCAAGTCATGGCGCTTTTTAAACACGTACAATACCATGTCTAGGCAGCAAGACTGAGATGTTGCACGCTTGCTTGAACTTGAGCTTTTTCTATCCAGTCAGAGTGAAGCCAAGGATGACTGCTACTCAGAAGTTCATAACCAGGCTCATAACGCGGCACATAACTTGATAGATATCATGATGAGTTGGGGTCAAGAACTACTTTCCTCTTTCATAACAAAGACACATAGATCATCACTCTTTTTTTCATTGACATTTACTTTTCAAAAGTGTGAGTATTTTAGAAGGATGAGAACATCACTTGTCATGTGCCATTTACTTTCTACAGTAGATAAAGGTGAGTAACAGCATCTGCTAACTTTTCCATAGCAAAGATCATATACTAGAAGGAAGAAACTAAGGAAAGAGAAAAAAGGCTTGCCCTCTGAAAGTTCAGACTGGGTGATGTATAAACTACACCAATAAAGCTACGGTAAGAAATTTTGAACATTGAAGGAAGAGAAATATTACAATTTGAACACATCACATAACAATAACAAGATCTTCTGAATAAGTTATTATGTAGGGTTCAATTAGAAACATTCAAGTATGTTGACTCTTTCAAGGATGCTGTTATAAAAGCATAAAGTTCTAATCATTTGATTACATACATCCACAACAATCACATTGCACCTTACCACAATCTACTGACAGTACTTGCTTGCTTGAGCATAATGATGGTGGTAGTATTCCAGTCAAACGGTTATTGGACAGCCGCAATGAAATCAATTTTGTCAAAGATTCCAACCTTGATGGAATGGTCCCCATCAATTGATTGGATGACAACGATAAAACACTCAATTGTGTCAAGGATCCAAGGCTTGATGGAATTGTCCCTGTCAATTTATTACTCGCAATACCCAAATGTGCCAAATTAGTCAATGATTCCAAGCTAGATGGGATTATCCCATGTAAGCTATACTTACTTTATGGGCATAATAAAAATTTAGAACTATTTAATTTTTTCCGTTTATCAGGGCCCAGACTCCCTCATCTGCAGAGTGAAAGTGCTTGTGTTTGTTTTGCTTATTGTTGTTGCATCAACGCTCGTGTGTGGATGTGTTGACGCTCCCAGCTGAGAGGCAGGAGAAAATCATAGTGTCGAAAAATTCGAAAATAACCGGAAAATGTCTGTTTTACGGTCATCTCTCAGTCACTAGTGACTATAATTAGAAAATGCCAGCACGATTGGACATTATATACGTCATAATGACTAGAAGGGCAAAGAATATTGGGTCTAACGGAAAATAAGCAAAAAATGATGCTGTTGTGACTACAAGCGAAGGTCAGTTATTAAATCCTTCAACTATACGTCTCTAAAATAGTATATTGCATTACATTCTAATGGAAATGACCGATTTAACACTGTCTAGTGTTAGACAAACAGGAGACAAGATAGTACTTCAACCCCTACTGCAAATCATTATGGTGAGTGCAATAGTAAAAGTATCGCTATCTATGTATTTAAAAGCACTTCCACATAGTACATCAACAGTGGTTTAGTGATAATTACTGCTATGGGGGGTTACAGGTTATATTCCACATATTCTAAATTTCATGCATGTTCGTATATACTTCCCTGGATTGAAAAAAACTTGAGAGTGGACTTCTACCACACTTCAAGTTCATCTACAGCTGTACTTCTTAACTACTCAGACTGTGGTTCTTCCTACATTATGTCTAAAATTTTATCTACTAAGTAACATCCCTATTGTATTAAGTCTAAAACTTCATCGTACGAGTCAAATCCGTCATTTTAAAAGCAAAAATGTCAACATAATCAAACAGGAACATCTTATTTTAAGCTTAACTCATATCCAAAATGAATTTAAGATCCACTAGAGTGATCTCTCATGACCTTAGGGACACCATGCAGGTTCCCAGAAAGTCATCAAGATTGAAGAACAAATAACGCTTGGAGCGTCTAGGAGGTCTATTAGCTCTATAGAATCCAAGGCTCCAAAAACAGTAAATCATTGCCATCTGTGAAGAAATCCAAATTAGCTAAGCTTCCAGCTCTGAAGAAAAGGAAAATATAAAGATAACAACAAAAGTGAGGATAATAATAGCAGTTTGTCATCTAAGGTGTCATTTTGGGGCTCTCCAAAGTTATTTGTAGGCGTTGAGAATTTTTAAAGTTGATTAAATTTCATAAAGATGCAAGGTTTTTGATCATGTCTATGAATCTTTGTAATGTTAAAAACATGATTCAACTATTTGATCAAGTTTTAAATGACGTCACCAATTTGTTTTCACGTCAAGATCTAAGAGATCTGGCACAACTTCCATGATGTTTTTTTTACAAGAATGAAGACTGAATCTGAATTTCCAGATTTTTATCTTGATTTTATTAGGCAACATATTACAACATGCACACTCCAACACTAAATTGCCAAAGCTGAAATGAGTCAACAAGGCAAAACCACAAAGTCCAAATCTTTGAATCAATAAGTTTGTCAAATCCATCGGGATCTAGTCATTTAAAATACTTAAAATCTCAGGCTCAAGTGTTATTGGATAGAACTGGCACACCAGATACTATGTGGTTCCTTACTCAGGATTATGTTCTAAATTTAGATCATGTTTACAAGTTTCCAGAAACCACCAGGAGGCCTGGATCTTTTGTAGGTTTTGCAAACCATGTAGGAGACACACTGACATTGAAGATATCCTAAGCAACCTATACAAATATTCCTAGTAATGTCCGCTATACTTCCAAATAGGACTCCAAAGTCTGAGAAAAGGCTACTTTTCTTCAACATCCGAGTCATTGAATGTCTTCCCTACAACAAATAATTTCATGCCTTAATTGAATGAAAGCCGGTTGGGATTAAAAAAATTTAGATCCCGAAATAAAGAAATAGTAATTGAAATCAAGTTTAAGGGCATAATAGAGTAAATCAATTAAAGTAAACGGCAAAAATCTATGCTTTACCATTGTGTTGACAAATTTATTTTGCAAGCAATGTGCTGTAGCTTGAGTAATACAGAAAACACCAACCAAGTTTGGACTAAACGTAACAACTTTTGTAGTGAAAGGCTTTATGCAAAATTGCCTTGGAGGTCAAAGGCCTCAATCATTCATGTGGAAACAGAGTTTTTACACTTGGTATCTGTTGCTCTAGGCAGATTAGGTAAAGAAGTTTCATCAACAACAACTGCTATACTTGAGCAAAATGGCTAAGGAGTATTTAGAGAAGTGACAAGTTGTAAATGAGTATATCTGTCTATGGTAGATCCAACAATTGCATTCTACGGTCAGTTACCTGAGGCAATAAAAAGAAACAGTAGTTACCCCATTTCCTATTTTTCAGGAACGATGCAGAATAGGAGAGATTTCATGAATATCTTCCTGCTTGATTAGTTATCCAATTATTGTAATGTAAGAAAGTAGTTGGTGAATTGAATGAAATTCTTTTGGAATCGCAAATAATCTAACAAGCATTCTGCTATTGTATAACGAGTTACATTGAAAATATAAATATTTTTTTTTTATTAGAAAATTAGATATGCAATTATTCAATAACAGCAATTAGAATAATCCCCAAGATTATTCCGTCCCAGAGCATGTGCCACAAGTTTCAGGACACTCCTCCTTATAGATCTTACAACGTGATAGCTTAGACTTTGCCACATATGCACAAGTTAGACTATCACCATTGTGTTTGGATTTAAAAGAGGATTTGTCCTTGCAGGATGAATCTCCCCCCACCGTCTTGCCAGCCTTATTACCGGTAGATGAAGATCCGGATTTGGTACCCTTAAGGACATCACCATCACAGTCTTGTGGTGCAAGTGCATCCTTTCCCTGACATACCTTCTCATGGATCCAATCGATAGCCGTGTGGACACGACTGTAAACTCCAGGATATTTTGAGGCACAACCAGCACCCCATGATACAACTCCGACTTGTACGTCTTCTCCCTTATCATTCATAAGGATCAGAGGACCTCCGGAATCTCCCTGACAGGCATCGACACCTTCCGAGTAGGCACAAAGCATGTGTTCGGTAATGTATTGTCCACCAAATTGATCGAGACATTCGTCCTGTTCAACATAATCCAAATCGGCATACTTTTGCACAGGAGAGGGATCACCATTAAATTCGGTTCGACCCCAACCGATGACACGTGGCTTTGAATTTGCTCGTGGGAGGGAGGCATCTTGATTCAATGGTATAATTTGAGGATCCTTCACAGGTTCCGGAAGTCGAACTAAGGCAAAGTCATTATCCAAGGACTCGTGATCATACTTTTCATGTCCAATAATATCCTTGTCGGTAAGATAAAATCGTTGAATATCCGAATCATCATTTTGATTGAATCGATTGTAATCTGCAATGGCTATATTTTGGAATTTAACATAGAAGGTAAAGAAGGCGTGAGTTAATGCAAGTCTTGATATCCTACAATGGATAAGGATGCCCAGCAAAAGAAAAACTCACTCATAGTTCCAATACAATGGGCAGCCGTTAGAACGATAGAGGGACTGATTAAGGATCCTCCACAGGTCGCCCAAGACCATTCCTTATCACCATCACGTAAGGATATCATAAAGGGGAATTGTCCCTTGGCTGATTCGGATCCTCCAACAATTCGCCCTGCCTTGGATAATATTCGTAGTGAATGATGTTGTTCCTGTTGGGAACGAAAGGATGCGATCCCATTATCTAGACCATTGCTAGTGTCACTTTGGCTTTTGCAGAAAAGTCCTATAGTCGTAATCGCCAATACGGCACATGTCATGGATATAATTTTAGAATTTCGAACAAAGGAATGTAATAAGGATTGTTTGTCATCGTCAGTGAAGTCCTTTGGTGGTAATGTCATTTGCGAGATGGCTGCTTCGTCTTGATTTGTATCTTCAAGTTTTTTTATGGAAACGACGCCCCATGCAAAAAAGGGTCTTTTTTGTCTCTAGACTGACAGCCTTCTTCAACATTATGATCCCGTTTCTACTTAAAAAATTGTGTTCCTTCATGGAATATCATTTACTTTTTACTCCGATATTGCCTCTGATCTTGGATTTTATTTTATTTAGTAGATCGAACCCTAAGCGGTCTTTTCCCGAATTTGTTTTATTTGAAAAATGAAAAATGGTCCTTTGAAATGCATTTGCTATTGAACCACAACACAACCATGTATATTCCAATCGTACTATATGGAATATATTACGAAGCAACCGAAAGAAAGATTGAACTCAAGGCCCCCCTCACTCACATAGTAGCTTCAAAATATGGTACATCAAGAATTGTAGAGTGAAAAATTGAATGTGTCCACACCAGAACAATGATCTGAATCATGTTCAGGTTAGATTTGGTAAGAATTCATATCCGTAACAATTATTTGAGATCAGAGAGACATAATTCATAAAGAATAACTATGAGATACTAAATGACATTGCAATATTTGATCTTTTCTTCAAACTTATTCATCCACATTCATAAAGAAAGGCTGATTAACACTTGTGCGATCCAAATTTAGTTTGATGATACTAGAAACGGCAAAGGGGGAGGGCGTGGCTTCAGCTTTGCAACGGAATAACCAGTGTCAAAATCTTTCCATACAATATCATTCCATGCCTCCTTGAATTGGATTAAAAGTGATACCATCTGAATGAGCTGCCATTCCATGGAGTTTCACTAGCTTTGGTAGCTTTGTAATATTTAAACAACAACAAAAATACTTTTCTTTTGATTGTCTCAACATTCACGTGTGAATAAATGGAGGCCTATACTTCTGACTGTCACCATAGTTTTTCCTTCCCTTTCCTTCCTTGGTATCCATTCCAAGATAATGCGGCCAAGTCAATCTGATGCCTGTTGCATCCCATAATTGGGATCAATATCTTTGGCGAATTTTCTGTTCACTAATCAGTTGTCCCCAGCAATATATGTATAGCACTACCCACATATCTTGGTTGTAATATCCTAACCATTATGCCAAAAGGCTGTGTATGCTGTCACGCAGCATGCTTTCCTCCTCAAAAGAAAAGAAAAGGCTAACCAAAAATACTTCCGTTAAAAAAGAGGATGTCAAAAAGATTCTTATCTAAGGCTAGAGATACACAAATAATGGCTGAGAATATAGTTCTTTATTAGTTTATGATTCATAACTACGAAGCCGAATGTGACCAAAATCTAAACTAAAAAAAGATGGTGGGGACGTCATGAATACCCACAAAGAGTTTTGGTGAAGTAGCAACAGTCTATCAATTCTTAGAAAACATGCTTTAATCAATACAGAACAAGTTTCCTGTTACATTTGGAGTAATAAATCGACATGTCATTACGGCATCATTCGTTTTCTCACGACGACGAATAGTAGTGAGGGGATGATTTTTCATCGGAATCGGTGTCGCATCAATCACAAACTCATTCGTTTGATGAAAATAGGTACTTAGCTTTTGAGG
>CAAAJI010000598.1:18246-33460 GCA_900642245.1 Fragilaria radians | reverse complement strand
CTATGAAGGTTGGACAACAGAAGAAAGATTTCCTGGTTGATGTATCACAAATGAAAAATTTGCTTAGTTGCAATGATAAATCCAGCCTTCCTTTTGAGTTAAAGGGAACAACAGATCTGATCATTGTCCAGAACATTGGTTACCACATAAAAGATTTTGCTGGTCTTCAATTTGTTATTGAAGTAAAGAAGAATTGTCTCAGTGAGAAAGATCAATGGCAACTGTTACTACAGATATTCTCAGTGTATTCAAAGTCTCTAACACCTTGTGCCCCCATGGGTTTGCTCACCAATCTAAATGACTACTGGTATTTCTTGTGGGTCACACAAGAAAAAGAAGTTGCTCAGATGCTTTTTGGCTCTCCAGCCAATGGATTGCAGGTCATAAAAGAAGTCTTAGGTCAAAGAAATAGATCTACTCTTGATGCACACATTCCTTTGACGATTTCATTCTTGGAGGCACCTACAACTATCACTTGTAAAAAGTTGTGTAATGTGTCTGAAGGAACAAAATAATGATGGAGCAGGAATGTAGGAGAAACAAACATGAGCAATTTACATGAACATGGGCATTGATAATTGATAGCAATGTATTGTATACAAGTTACAATGTGCTACTTTTAGGGGTTATGGGTTAGGGTCTTACAATTGAAGTTCTTTTGTGCTCTATGGATTTCCATGGAGAATATCTTCTTAAGGCCCAAGGAAGTCATTGAAATGGAACATAAAATGTTTTTACTTGATACATTTGGTGCTGCATTTCCTGAGGGAAATTAACATATCTTTCTTACCAAGAGCGTTGCATGATTCTATCGAATCCCAAGGAATGTATACGTTTGTCATCATTGTAGGAGTCTCAAACGTTGCAACTTACTTTGTCGAGTTGAATTGAACCTTTTTCCAATTCCATAGGTTCCCAGACAGAAATTCCAACCATCCTGCAAAAACTCAGATTCACTAGATGCATACATACAAATGAAATAGAAATTATTATTAAAACCCTCATGTAGGTTTTATTAACAAGATTAAATCCAATTGACAGCTGAAAGATGATCAAAAGGAGCCCCCAGAGTTAAGGATGCGCTACAGTTGAGTAAACCTCTTCTAGAATAGTATCTATCATCCAAGAGAGACTCACTTTGATTTATGGTTGCTGTAATAATGGCTCAATCATTCTATTCAAGTTGGTATAGGCGTTGATGTAAGGATGGAGGTTTAATTTTTATTCATGACATATGTATGTATTGACACACATTATGGCTCAAATGGGTCAATTTTTGCATAACAAGGAGACAGCCTTGAGAGGAACCGTTTTGATAAAAGCGTGATGAAAGTGTTAACTAATTTTTGCCATAAAGTTGCCTTGTTTTTCAACGCTCAATCTACTTTTCTTCTAATTCGGGTGCTTTCTGGATATTACTTTTATGATACTTTCTTGCTGTGTATCCAATTCCAAGAAACAGGATGCCAACTCCAGATAGTAGGCCAAAAATAATGTACATTGGAAACGTTTTGCCACTCTCTCTGACCACAGAAACTACGTTGTTATCCGTGTGACTGGTGTCTGATTCATTCGTTCCCAAGGGAATGACAAGTGCATCTTCAAAATAATTTTCCTCGGAATCACTATTACTACTAGACTTGTTTTCCTGAAGCTTTTGTTCAATATCTGAGTAGCTGTCGTCAATGGCGTCATTTGTAAACAAATCAAATTTCTCCTTCGAACAACTTCGACAACTTCCAACCACGGAGATGTAGACATCATTGGATTTGACACCCTGTAATTTCCTTCGATCAGAGATAACTAAAACCTGTTTCTCGACAGAAACCTTGGTGATATTTGTCTCACCATCCTGAGAACTTTCATTACGCTTTTGAGTCGTCAAAGTCTCAAATACAGTATCTTCAAATCTTTTGATTTCTTTTTCATTCATAATCCTCTTGACATTCCACAATCGGATTATTGTGTCGGTGGTATAGAGAAGCGGTCCATCATAGGACACACGGATATCCGTGTTTTGTTCATTGAAATCCTGGATATACGTTTCTGCTTTCGAAATTATCGCTCGATTTATACTAACCTCGTAAAGCGTTTCATCCACGTTTACGGATATGATACCCTTGTACGTAAGGCAAGTGTCATCCTTTGACCCCAAGCAATTTCCTAAGGACGGCGAAAAATGAGATGGAAGAATGAAATCCTTGACTACACGTCTTCAACTTACCGAGTAATGTTGACTTAACCTTGTGGACTTGCACTGAAGATGTCTGATTAAGCTCTTTGGTAAGTGCTGAAGTCACAAACCGTTTAAATCTATGATTTGCCTTTTGATTCGGTTTCTCCTGAATTACTTCAATGTTAAAATAAAAAATCACTTTCATCCGTTTCATCAAGGCATGACATCCTGTCTGTATAGCCGCAATGACGAAGAGAGCAGTGCATATTCTTCCCATGGTAAACATTAGAAACCTTTTATCCCAAACGAAGATGATTGTGAATCTGAAGCGTACTTTAGGGTCGAACTTTCCATAACGCGAATTAAAACATGTAGGTTGTGTCGATGGAAGGGCATGTATCAAATACAGCGTGACAAGGAATGAAAAAAATTGTGACTTACAAGACTAACGTTGAAATGTGCTTTTCATGTGTATTGTCACACAAAATTTATTCAAATACGCAATAGCCGTAGCAAGTAAAAGGCCAGAAAAAAGCTGGGCAACTTAACGGATTTGCAAATTAGCGTTAACTTGGTCAGTTTGTTACTCTCAAGAAAAGAATCGATGCACAGTCAAACTTTAATAAACCCCCTTAAATATCGTAAGAAAAGATATTGTATATATACACCACAGACACTAATAAGCGTTAACAACAATTTAAAATATGTTTATCATTGCAGTCTCATCAAGCAGAGTTATGAAGAATTACGCGTTTAGCAAATATTCAGAGCTGAGAATGTGCAGAAATAAAAATCAAGAATTCTTTACCTGGCAAAGAATTATTCCGAATTCTAGATAAGAAAAATGAAATAACAATTCATTTCATGGAGGAGTCTTTGCTCATCTAGAAAGTGGTGAATCAAATATTGACTCTTTCTGGCACAGCTTTAGACGTTGATTTTTCCATTCGTAACAAACTTCCACTTCTTATGCTCCGTAAGCATTACTGTTTGAACATGGGGTCAGAGCAGATCGTCAAGATCACAATATGATTGAGTAGAGAATGATTTGATGCATGCATTATAATAAGAATGAAGGAGAATTTGATGTAACTTGAGCATGAAGGTGTCTTGGATTGATTACTCACAGCAAAGGACATACCATTTTTATTGCGCAGATTTGGTGAATAGTTATTACGTGATTACCCTAATCTTTCCCCATTGTAAATTAGTTCTAATGTATACCATTTGTTATAAATATTGAGAAATCACGTAGATAAAGTATATCTGGGTGATTGAATATGTGTATTGTTTGAAAGGGAGATTAGTTAGGTAGGAGATGAAATTAAAAGAAAAGACTCTGTAGGTAAAATATTTCAAGGAAATGTAGTCTTATTATTGTTGAATTTACCCTTTAATTACTACAACCTCAGTTTAAACAGGAGCAACTCTATTCAAGAACTAAGACTCGAGGCCTTTAAGCCTTGAAGTGTGTATTCTAAGAGTAAGCTTCGTTTCTATTACAATTTAAAGCGTACGGACGAGAAATAAAGCTGAAAATGGAAATGCAATTCATGATTAATGGACATTCTGGGGAGAAAAAGGAATGGAATAGGTGGAGTATCACCTTTCTGGCAAAGCCAGGCTTCGAGAGTACCGAGACCTTATTGATAGACTAGAGTTTGCCTCAACAAAGGTAGAGAAGGATAAGATGCTTTTATGCAGAGGAAGGAGTTTACGTTTGAAGTATTGGTAAGCAGAAATGTCAATGAAATCCCTTTAGGTTTGGTGCACTCGATTAGATCTGAATTGATGCCTAAGTGAGATGATTGGACAAATGTGTTTCAACTATTTGATCATAATTTGAAATCAAACCTCATCAAGATCAAAAGAGAGTTTGCGGAGTTAAAATTGGATGATATTTCAGTTGACTTTGAAATCTGGTTTCACGGGTTGCAAACCTTGAGAAGAACACTAGAGATCCTTGGACATAAGAGCTCTGGTATGGATGCTATTATCCATATCAACCAACAACTGTAAAATTTCTCGAGAATGAGCTTGAAATGAAGATTGCAACATCAGAAGGGTGTAGGTTAGGTCTGAGGACGAAATTCAGTAGGATTAGCAAGCCCTTCGATGAGAATGAAAAGGCTTTGGTAAGTGTCAAAAAATACAAAGGGAAGTGAAATTATTGTGATGTCTACGGCGACATGGGCTCTGAGTGTTAAAAAAGACAAGATGAAAGGTAGAGCTCCAAATTAAGGGAGCCATCAAGATCAGAGTGGTGGAAATAATAGAAAGAATGTGAGATTCTCATGGTTTCATTGCTGTGAAACTGCAAGTAGCTGTCCTAAGAAGATGCAGAGCCAAGGCAGGGAAGGCCAAAAAGGGTGGGCATTACCCAAGAGAAAGAAATAGCTTTGGTGGGAACCAAGGAAGAGCAGATTGAGTCTGGTCTATGGGTAGGAGATTCAGGAGCCACAAATCATTTTTAACAAGCAGCCAAAGGATGTTTCGGGCGAGGGGAGGAGCAATAAAGTGTTAAAGACAGGGAATTTGAGGGTTGCTTTCGAAGGAAGAAAAGGGGGATAATCGACAACTATGATGCTACAATTTACCGTTTGTGCTAGAACTGAGTTGCAGGAATGAAGACTGATTCTGAATTTCCAGATACCATCTGCAACCCGACGTGTTAATGCCAAATCTAAAATGAGTTAATAAGGTTGTCAATCCATCAGGATCTATTCATTACTGATCAATGGAAGGAGCCACACAGCCCATGGCAGAACCCTACAGAGCTCGAATGTTAAGATAAAACTGGCACACCAGTTACTACGTGATTCCTAGGCGAGAATTACTTGGCAAATGTTCATAATCTAAATGCAAGCTGTCAAATCAATTGAAAAATACCAGAACACGTTTCAAGGGGGGAGACAAATATCTCCCATATGCTGATGTTTCATTGGTTTGAACCTGTTATGTATTTAGATCCTGTTTCTACATTTCTAGAAACCACCAAGAGGCCCGTTGCTGACAATGTAGGAGACACACTGACATTCAAGGTATTAAGGAAAGATGTAAGCGTAGTATTGCAGAAGTATCTGCAGCAGATACTTATTATTGAAGCAAACGGGTATCACTTAAGCCAGATGTGCAAGAAATCATTAATGTTTTAGATGTAATGCCAAGTTATTTATATAAAAATGGTCATTCTAAACAGAAGACAAGGAAGCATAATGATGACATAGCAAGTACAAAAAGACCTAAAACAGGATATTTGAACCAAAATGTTGGAGATAGAACTAGGTGAAAGTTTCAAGCCATATGTAACTCAAGTGGTCAAGAAGTTGGTTTCCCTTGTATGGAGTAGTTGTACTGAAAGGTCAAGAGAATTTGAAAATATAAATCTTCAGTTAGTGGCTTCTGGATAAAATGTTTACCAAATTGCCTTGATGCGGTCTAAATAGAAAATTGAGCTTGATTGTTGACATGGCAGATGATGACAAGGATATATCCTGGAAATGTACTAAGGTGCTCAAATATTGTGAAGAAATAAGATCCTGAGAATGTATAAGGTACTCAGGTATTGTGAAGAAATAGGAATGAACACAAGTACAAACCATTAATGTGTAGTTGAATTGGATGGTATTAACAAATCACAATCATGGGTAATTTTCTTTACATTAAGTCTTAGTAATTCTACACCAATAATCTTATTTTCAAGAAAATTAAAACATTCCAGATAAGATGCCTTTTCACCATCTTTTACAGCATTGAAAGGCTAAACTGCCCATGGATATTGGCAGGATACTTCAGCCAGTCCAAGAAGCATCAAGGCAAATTTGGAATTCAAGTTCCAAAAGGAATAAAAAATGCTATCAATTTAGACAAGAAAAAAGGTACTAGTCTATGGGAAAAGGCTAAGGGGACAGAGCTTAAGCAATGTACAGATTATCATACATTTATACTACTTGATTCAGTGGAGATTATTCAAAATGGATATCAGAAGATTCCGTATCACATAGTATTTGATGTCAAATATGACTAAAGACATATTGCAAGATTGGTTGCTGGAGACAATTGGACAATTAATGCAAAGGAAGGCATCAATTGGTCCAGAGTTTGGTAGAACCTGATGTGTCAAGAATCAAATCATAAATAAGTCATAAGATGGATTGAAGACTTTTGCTGTAAGATTATATGAATATTTAGCAGAGTAATTAATAAGATTGGGCATGCTTATATGCACTGATGAAGACTCAGCTCAGTGCAGATCAATGATAGGATGCTGTATTTGGATAATTGTTTTTTTATATTGCCCATATCTCATCTGCTATGAGTAGGTTAAACATGTTATCAAGGGAAGGCATTTGAAGGCTGTTAACTTACCTCAAGACCTTTCCAAAGGGGAGAGTAAATGTTGATACAACATATCCAGATCATTATGCGTACCCTATTGAGAATCGCCCTAATTGGAAAGATTTCTATTCAGATGCTGAAGAAGAGATTCCAAATAACCTTCCTGTGTCAAAGGGACCAAAAGTCCAGATGCCTGTCTATGCAAATGCAGATCATGCACATAACTTAGTAACAAGAAGGTCCATCACAGGTATACTTATGATGTTGAATAATTCACCAAGCAGATGGGTATCTAAACATCACAAGACAGCAAAGACTTCAATTTACAGCTCAGAACTAGTGACATCAAAAATTGCTACAGAATTCATTCTGGAGGTTGGAATAATTAGTGAAGGTCTGCATTTGTAGAACAATTTCAGAGTGATACACAGATAAAAATATAGTATAGCTATTGAAGGAGCCTATTTTCAGAATAATTCAGCAATAGATTGTAAAGCATTTTAATCTTCCACAGCTCAGAATATAATTGCAGTAATAACTCACATCTTCACAAAGCCTTAACCACATTTTAGGTAAAAAAGGTGGATTCACACAGGGAAACATTTGGTCCTATATTCAACCTTTAAACCCTCAGAATGTGACTGGAAGTTTAATGTCATGCAATGTTGTCTACTCAATGGAAATGCCTTGCAGTTGCTGTCAAATGGTTGATTGTGCATGAGATATTTGTGGCATTGAACTGAGTTATATTTGTCAAAATGAATCTGTCTGAAACTGTACAGTAACACCAGCCATCCCAGACAGTCCAGCTGTATGATACTTTATTTCTGACTTCAAACATCATGATTTGAATAGTGCTTTTATTTCAAAGGACTTGTTGAGGGCTACAATATATTCTGAACTGAAAGACCCCTTGCATTTTTTTCTAGCTTTATTATCTGTCAATTATCCACTTTGAGGTAGATTGTTGAGTTTACAATGAATTTGAACCATTTATAACATAATCCCTGCTCAGAAGTCCTCTTTTATTATTTACATTGTTGATGATATTTTGAATGATGCTTATTGTCATTGTTACATTTACATCCATGTTTCGTCTCTGATAAACACATAGTCTTGCTCTATTGGATTGACATGGAGCAGCAGGAAATTTCAGTAAGAAGTAGTTCCTTATTTCCAGGTCCTTTTGAAATGATGCAGGACGTTCAATCATTGTCAGTTCAATCAAAATCAATTTTTCCCAATTGGAGAAAATAACATTGACTAGACTTCCCCCATGCGGTGCTATTATGACACAAGATCTTTCAAACATTTTTCTTTGTTGTGCAACTGTATAATTGTCTGGTTGGTAAAAAATAAGGTTTGGAAAGATAGTCTTGAGTCCAGCATATAGTTCCCTGTCTTGTTGAATTCCTCTGCGAATGCCCTCTCGTGAGACGTATAGATATACATCAGGTGTTTCTGTTTCAGGTTTCAGTCTTCTTCGAATAAGATTCACCACATTTCTATTGTACAATAGATTTTGAGGAGTTTTACTATGATAATCATTGTGCCTTGCAACTATCATGGTTGAGGAAGGCCCTACAGAATACAATACATTCACCTTTCCCTTTCTAGTCTTATGTAGTGGAATTTCAAATTCAAGCGCATGCAGCATTTCAATGTTCCTGAGAGAAAAATATCCACCTCCAAAGCATAATATTGTTGCATTTGGGTACTTCTTGAATATTTGATTTTCAATCAGCGGGAAAAGTTGTATCACTGTCTCAAAAAAGAAATGGAAATACGGAGTGGTGGTGTATATTGATATTGCATCATCTGGAATCATAACTTGTGCCAGGGGTTCATCTGATTGTGGTCCACAAACGGCATTGAAACATTCGGATGTCTTTGCAGTGAGGTGTGTACCATCAGAAAAGACACTCCCTCTTGGTATGACGATAGGGGACAACAATAACACATCGTGAGAGCTATTTTGGGCCTCATTTTGAAGATCCGTAATTTCTCTTTGAGATTTCATTGGAGCATCATTGAGAAATTGAAGTAAATGCTGCGACATGACAACAAGTTGAAGGGAAAGTATCCCAATGGATAGTAGCGTCGGTATTCGCATCTTGAGTATTGTCGAAGACCCAACAATATATTTGAATTTCGGATAACACCATTAAGGTTAAGGGATCTTGTTGCATCAAAAAAGTCCGACGATTTCAAATGAAATAGATTTCATAGAAAATATGGCTGAGTTATTGAAGAATCCTTTGGCAAACTGCGGAATTAACGTAGTCCTTTCCGTTTAGCTCTAACTCAAAAAATTTGCAATGGATAGATTATACTTTTAAAGATAAATTGGAGAAAATGAGGAAAGTAAGAATACACTGAAAAGCATAGGCACAACTAAGGCTTATAGTTCTTGTTATCATAAGATATAAGAAAAGAAGAATGGATGGCCAGGAGTTAGAAATTCTTAGCTAAGGCCAAGCGTTCTGGAATCAAGGATGCCTTCTTGAGCAAACAATAGGTCCCAAAGACCTCGGAGGAGTTCAAGGAGAAGTCAGAAGAAAGAAAAATTATGACGAAAAATGCTGACCTCTACGAGTTGGCTCATATAGAATTGATACTGTCCATTGACATGAGCAACAGTAGTGGAAAATTTGAAAGGATTATGAAGATGGGAAAGCAAGCCTAGCTTGGAAGAAGCTCAAGAAAAGCTTGACTGATGAACTTTTCTTATTCAACTTTTGAACAATTTAACGAGGGGCCTTTGAGTTGCAAGGAAGCTTATAGAGAAGTGCATTGGTGAAAGAGGGAATCCACTATCAACTGATTAGCTCAAGGAAGACCTTAACCTAAGATATGCAAGTCTTTCATCAAAGTCTGACTCTCAAAACATCAGGACTTTGGTAAAGAGAAGTAAAACTTCATCTGCAATTATTGTAAGTAATCAGGCCATTTCAAGTCTAGCTGCTTCAAATTGTTAAAAAAGAACCAATCTTAAGGCAGTTATGCTGGAACAAGAAACGAGATATGGTCTTATTGGCGGAATTGACGGTGAAGTTTTGATTGGCAACAGTGCCCTGTCGTGTCATCCCTGAAGAATAAGCATATGCCTACACTATAGTTTTGGAGGTAATAACGGTACGACAACAGTGTTAATGGAAAATGTCAATAGTCTTTTCAGATACGAAAATTCCTCTTGTTAGGCCCAATTGCAAACCAGTAGGAGATGTAGGAGAGATTACATCTTCCCTTGTGTGTGTATCGGTAAACTTCTGCCCAACGCTTGCTTGCTTTAAACATGAAGTTTGCGCCATACAGTTTAATCATTGTTTCATCAATACATGCGAACTGTTTTCTGCAAAATTAGTTTTACTACATATCTTGAAATATTCAATACTACACACTTCGTGTCTCAATATCGAATTCATTTCCTCAAATTGTCTCCTTGTCTCCTCATTGACATTAATCACCCCATAACTGCAAAAATCTCACAGGGAAACGGAGTTTCACCTCAGTGAAATGATGAAGAAAAAGTTGGGATTTCAAATACATTTATTAGAAGATACACATCATTTTTTGTGCATTTCATTAATCAGGAAGGTACATGAGACAAGAGTATGCAAGCGGAGGAGAAATACTGAAAATGGAGATGCAATTCATGATTAATGGACTTTCTGGAGAGAAAAAGGATTGGAAGAGGTGGCTTATCGCCTTTCTGGCAACTGTGATGCTACAGAATAAAACGCTTGTGCCAGAACTGACATATAACCTCTTCACGTTTGTGGTTGCAATTCAGAATGGAGCTAGACTTCATTCAAAAGGAACTTCTCTGGTACTCCAGAAGAATGACTAGAAGGTATATTTTGACACCAAGGCCCCCATGGGATTGAGTTTTTTATTGCTGCAAAGGCAAAACCCTAAGAAGAGCTCCAAGAAGAAAATGCTTTAGTTACCTCAGAAAGGAAGATGAGGCTGAAAATCTGTCATTGGATGCTGAGATACCTACCCATTGATACAACCAAGTTGCCAACAAGAGAAATAAATGCTGTTGCTATGTAATGTTGATGGGAGACCATTTTGTCATTATAAGAGAAATGGATTTGAAAGTCACTAATTGACTTGGTTATTGCGAAAACTTCATGTTGTTTGGACTGCATCACCAATATTCATTAGTATTTGGGTAAATTAAGGCAATGAAGATGTTGACATGAAGGTAATGAAAGGTCATATGACATAATACTTTGAAAGAATCTTGAAGACCAAAAAATGGGTTCGTGTCGGGAATCAAGTTGGTACCAGTGCTTTGGAACATTGCAACTGCTGTTGAATCAAACAAAATCAAGAATAAATTGACATCCACTGCACTATGCCACCGATTAGGCCTGTAGAAGTATCCTAATGTGGTATAGGAAATAGTATTAACTATAATACTTTTTAGTTGTAGAACTTAACTGATTTAATCCCTCCAAGGATTCAATCTTGATCACTGAAATTTCCAGTGAATCTGGAGTGCACTTTGGCACGTGTAAATAAGCCCTATTTTCAATAGGCCGTTTTAACCGCGCTGTTAGGTTAATTAACTAACCTATAGGTTGACTTAGTGCGTTAAATATTTGATGTTGGACCTTATTGTCAAACCCAACTGTTTAAGTAAACATATTTCACTTACCTTAAGTTGAACTTAACAAAACGATTCTGAGGTTAGTAGGTTCAAACCTCACTAATATGTTTCCTTTTATTCTTTGTAGGCCGCATATTGCATTCTCCCCCATGATCAGGGTCAGGAGCCGTATGGTAAGGCATTATTCTTTGTATGTTATAAGTGTCTTCCACAGCATTTACTTTAAGGCATACTGTCCCATTATAATTGACCTGTATGATATCTAAGGGTCCTATGTACGGAGATTCTTACTTATTCTCTGTCTCTCTATTCAATATCACTTTGTCTCCTACATGGTAGACATGTTGCTGACGCTTGGAATTTTCTCTTTTATTAATTGAGATCTATAATACGTTGTTTTCTTTGTTTAATGTATTCTCAATTGGCAGTGTGTAGAAGGTTAAAGATTATATGTCTTCCAAACACAAGCTGTCCTGGAGTACTTTGAAGACTTGTATGAAAGGTGGATCTGACTGCAAAAGCAGTTGCACTTAAGATTCCTTGCCAAGGATCATCTTCATCTAGATAGTTACTTTCTAACTCAAATGTTCGGATGATGTTCCCAATGACTAGATGAACCCTCTCAACAATTGCATTTGCTTGTGGGTTTCTAACCGTTATTGATTTTCCTTTTATTCCATAATCATTTTTGGTCATCGACTGGAAGTCTTTGCCAATAAACTCACTACCTCTGTCATAGGTAATCTGAGTTGGCCACGGATATCTTGAGAACCATTCTTGTTCAGCTATTTTGGCTACTGTTATAGATCTTTTATCATTGTACTGGTGTATTTTGAACCAACCAGGTGCTGGGTCAATCATTGTGACACATTTGCATATGAGATCATTTTTTCCTTTTCTCCGGATTGTATATGGTCCTAGCTTCTGCCTCTTTTGGTGGTAGCCATCCATGTTTCTTAACTTTACGTGTGTTTCTTTGGCAACTTGGGCATGTTTGCACATGGGTTGTGATCTGGTCTCTCATTTTGGGCCAAAACAAGTGCTGTGAAATAGTTTCTTCAGTTCTATTTATTCCTGGGTGACACAGGGTAATGTGATACCAATCAATTACATGTCAATGTAAATGTTTTGGAACTACTATTTTATTGTTGAAGCATATAAGTAATCTAATTTTTCCTCCCGCATGAAAGTTTTTAATCTATACTTACTGGTTATATTTAAAAGTTCTTTCTTTGCGCTTGTTCCAAGTATTCATAAGATAGAGGGTGGAAGTCATACTTATCTGCATTCTGGTTTTTGTATTCATGACATTCAACAAGAGCATAGAATGATTCTTGGGAATCCTCATAGGATGTGGAGGTTTGGGGTAAACAACTAAGCGCATCAGCTACAACATTGTTTTCCCCTTTTATGTATTGTAGATCAGGAGAGTATTCTTCTATGAAGAGTCTCCATCTCATAACTCTGTCAGAGTTGAAGTTTTTGTAGGTTAGATTTGCATGATCTGTGTGGACTAATATTTGTTGTCCTAAAGGAATGTTTCTAAATTCTTTAAGAGTTTCCACAATGGATAGTAACTCCCGTTCTGTGGTGGTATACCGGGTCTGTGCCGGATTTATTTTTCTGCTATAGACGGCCACCGGTCTTCCCTCTTGTGAAATACAAGCTCCAAACTGGACTTTGCTTGCATCTGTGTGTATTTCAAACTTTTTTATTGAAGTTTGGATATGTAAGCAATGTTTCTTTTTCTATGAGCTTTTTCATGTCCTCAAAAGCCTTTTGACATTGTTCAGTCCAATCCCATTTTGCATTAGATGAGGTGAGGGAAGATAATGGTGCTAATAGGTGTGACCTTTGTGGCCACATGTCCCTATAATGGTTAACCATTTCTATGAAGCTTCTTAACTGCTTTCTAGTCTTTGACACATCTATTTTCATTATTGCTTCCACCTTTTTTATAGTGGGTCTAACTCCTCTCCTATTGATAAGGTATCCTAGAAATTCAAGTTCATCACAGCAGAAATGACTTTTTGAGGCGTTGATTTTCAATCCTGCACTTGCCAATCTGGTGAAACATTCTTCTAAGTGTTTTATTAAATGCCTCTCAAAGGTGTCTTTTGACACTACTATGAGATCATTGAGATAAGCTCTGGCAAATTCCAGACCAAACATCAATTCACTCATTTTCTCTTGGAAAACGTCTGTAGTAAACATGGGGCATGCCCATTCAGATCTGTTAACCTTTCTTAGAACTCCAAAGTCAACAAGTTGTTGAACTTCATCTTTTAGTAGTTATTCTTGAGAGTGTGGGACTGGATATGCTCTTGCATGATAAGGCTTCTCATACTTATCTTTGCGTTCCAAATCCACTGGATCTGTTTTCCAGTTCCCCAGTGTTCCATCAAACAAGTGTGTAAACTTTCTCAACAGTTTATGCAAGGTTTCTTGTTGATCAACATTTAACAAGTGGCCTTCTGTTGAAATCTTGTTAAAGACATAATTAATTGCCTCAAAAATATTCTTTTGGTTTAAAAATCGAAGACAACCTTACTGACTGCCTAGGTTGCAAGATTCAGACCAATGAAGCAACAAAACCTACATATGTCATGCAACCACATTTAAAAGTCTAATTGAAAAATTTGGAGAAGAAGTTGTACCTTTATGCAATTATGCAACCCCTGGCATATCGCAATCCAAGGTCAAAAGACCCAACAATAATGGCATCATTAACCTTGCAATGCAATCAAAATGCAGATCTGGAGTTGGCATGTTATAATATCAAGTATTTGAGGTCAGACTTGGCAAATGTCGTAATGGAATTCAGAGAGACATTCAATATGTTCTGGACACCAAATGTATTGATTAAAGTTACAACCAAAGCATGAGGGTGAAAAATGCAAGTTGGTTGTAGTGCGACAGCAGTTGTTCAGGAGATTCTGAATCCAGAATCAGTGTAACAGGATGATTCATCATGTATTTTCTTGGAGTCCCAATCTGTTGAAGATTTAAGGCTCAGAAGCAAGGTAAATTGTCCAGCAGTGAAGCCAAGTAAGTGGCTATGTCGGAAGCAGTGAAAGAAATTTGTTTATACTTTGATGTGAAACTCCCAATCATTGTGAGGTGCAATAATCTTTGTGCAAATTTTCATGGCAGAGAATTTAAGCTCTGAATGTTGCACCAGATATGTTGACACTAGCTCACTTTGTTTGTGAGCATATTGTGGATGATTTCATCAAGATCATCTTTGTTTATTCATGTGATAGAAATGCAGATGTCTTTACAAAAAATACGAGAAAGGGGCTTAAAAGAAACACGTAAGTAATTTCTTGAGAAAAATGGAAGATTCTACAGATTGAATATTGGAGATAGATAGGGTATTGGAAATATTGACTCTGTTGTATGTGAGAACAGTAAAGAGAAGAAGGCATTCAGATTAGCAATGGAACTAATTATTTATTTAATGATTACAATTTAGGTGTGAAGCAGATACATCTTTTTTCTGACTTTTTGAATAGAACTTCTGATTAGGAATTCAAAATTTTGTGTATGCTGTTAAGATTGTCACTTGCATGGTTTCTCATACTATTATTCTCTGACCTTGATCCACTGCTTTATCCCAAAAACTAGACTAAAGATAGCCTAAACATTGTGTTGCAAGCATATACCCAGCAACATTCCTTTTTCAGTATGCAAAATTAAAAGTTATTACTCAAATTTCACCAGGTACATCAATCGAGAATATGTTAGGTAATCTATTCAGAAAGCAATATTCTATATCCAGTAATGCACATTGCAAAGAATTTTCAAATATACATAATGTAGATGAAGGAAGACAAATACATTCCAAAGGCGTAACTATTGAGACATGCATTTGATCATTTTTTTGAAAACCAGGAAGGCTTCTTGTGAGTAGAATTTAACCTCTATATTTTTTGTACACTTTAATAAAGCGTCTGAAGAGATTAATGCAAAACAATTCAGAGTCACATGATAAGTGGAACTTTCAATAGCAAAATAACATTGGATGAAAACACTTACTAAGTGTATTCTTCAGCAAACAATTTAAGAAACAAGGTAGATCT
>CAAAJI010000598.1:0-10804 GCA_900642245.1 Fragilaria radians | reverse complement strand
AATAAATCTTTTAATTTTTCCAAAGAGGATGGGATAGTTCCAACAAGTTTATTGTGGGAAAGATTCATTTCTCTCATCACCTTCATACTTGAGAGAGAGTCTGGAATAGTACCCGTTAACTCATTATTGGAAAGTGAAAGCCATTCCAAATTTGACAAGCTGGAAAAGGAAGGAGGTATGTTCCCGGACAGTTCATTATAGGAAAAGTCTATATACCGCAAGAGCGACAAACTGGTTAAGGACGATGGAATCTGACCATTCAATTTGTTATTGGCCAAATTGAGTGTGACCAATCTGGATAGACTGGAAATTGTGGATGGTATGGTACCTGTCAATACAAAATCCAAGTTTGCTGGCAATTCCAGGACTGTCAATTTGGAAAATGTAGCCACAAAGTTAGGTATCGTTCCAGTCAATCCCTGCAAATACAAATGTCTCAAATTGGACAAACAAGCAAAGGATTCTGGCATGGGTACCGAAGCACCAGTCACTCCCAATAGTGTGGCCTGTGTCAATAGACCAATTTCAGTTGGCATGGGAGTTTCTAACGATCCACTCTCAAATCTTGTAGTACGGGAGCATTCCTCCAAGTCCGAAATACCAAAGACACCACAGGCAATGGCCAAACTACCCTCTGGAGCCTGTGCGACAGAACATTGAGAATCCGGAGTGGGCGGTAATGTGGGACTGGGAGTTGGTTTGGAAGTGGGCTTTGGAGTAGGCTTTGGAATAGGCTTTGGCGTAGGCTTCAGGATAGGCTTTGGAGTGGGCTTCGCCTTTGGCTTTGCTGTTGGCTTTTTCCGAGTAGGACTCAATGTACGTTTCTTGGTTGGTTTCCTAGTTATCTGACGAATTACTGGCAATGAAGTTTCACTCTCAGTCGAAGTCACCAGCCTGTGAATATCATGTTGAGAAGCAAAATGACTTGTGTCGAATACCTCGTCTTGAATCTGTTCATGATCTTCCAAGGTTGCTGCTACGAAAATAGGAGTATACATGAGTTTATGAATTGAGATATGCATCTACAATCATCTTCCACAAGAATGAAGTTACTCCTTACCTCGAACGATTACGGCAATGTCAAGCAAAAAGAGGAGTGTCAATCTCATGGCGGCGACGACTAGGTTTTGTCAGATACCTAACTAGTCGTGCCAAGTTTTTTTTTGGAGCTGTCCAACAACCAACGAAAACGTTCCACGACTACAAACGAATCTCGACACTTATCGGACATTTAGGATATCTAGGAAAACAAAAGAACTTTTACATCGCGAGACGAAAAGTCACCATCATTAATATAATGTCGTATGAGTTGAAAACTTTCCTCCATATAGTAGAGATCGTCTCTTGCGTATGCATCGGAAACCAATGTGTATGACCCTTGATTATGCGATGACCTCAGATGGTGAAGGTTAGTATAATTTGACCACAATAGGCAATTTAGTTTCACTGTAATTTTGGAAGAAGAAAGTCTTTATTAAGCCTTACAAAATCTATCAGTTGTATCAAGATCTGTTGTTAATTTTTTACCTCCTATAAGACCTTAGATTATGGTAAATCAATTCCAGCAAAACATTATTACGCATTATGTCAAACGTTTGACATGATACCTAGTTGCACTTACTTGTAAATGTAATAACTGAGGCTTGCATCCTTTCAAAAGATTCTCTAGTTAGATATATGAAGGAAAGATAGCATTTTGCCTCTGTAGTCGTGCTTACGGAGGCTTCTGGTAAAACTTGAAACTGGCATGTGAAATTTGGATTTGTAATAGTAGAGCATGGACTACTGCTTTTTGTGGATAACTTGTACAAAATTCAAGTTATTTACCACGTTATCACTGTTGGCAACGGAAAGTTCATGACTGCAACAAAAGATGGAAGTATCAAGTATCAATTTTGCTTTCAACACGTGGTTTGAGATAGAAATCAAGATGACTTTGCTTTGCACTATGCCACCAATTAAGCCTGTAGAACGTATCCTAATGTAGTATAGGTGGTACATGTGTAATTTAATGAAATATGACACCTTTCAGTTATTGGTGGTGCATGACTAAATCCTTCTTCTGATTCCATCTTGATTACTGAAATTACCATTGAATCTTATGATCACTTTGTAGATAAGATATATTTTCGGTTAGTCTATTTTAACCATACTATTATTTTAATTTGCAAACCTTTGATTAACCTAAGGTTTAGTTAGTGCGTTGAATATTTGTTGATTGACCCCGTTTTGTCAGATGAAAACGGGCGAAATAAATATATTTCATTTTCCTTAAGTGTTTTTTAAAGATAAACTATTCTGACTTTTGTGGGTTCAAAACCTCAATGATATTGCTTCCTTTTCTTCTTTGAAGTCCGCACATTGCATTCTCTCCCATGATCAGGGTCAAGGTAATTTATTTTAAGGTGTACTGTCCCATTATCATTGACTTTTATGATATCCAATGGACCTAGGTTAAAGATCATATCTCTTTCAAACACAAGCTGTCCTGGAGTGCTTTGAAGACTTGTATGAAAAGTGGATCTAACTGCAGGCTTGCACTTGCAATTCCTTTCTAAGGATCATCTTCATCCAGATGGTTACTTTCTAACTCAAATGTTCTGATGATGTTCCCAATGACTTGATGATGTGCTTGTGGTTTTCTAACCGTTATTGGCTTTCCTCTTATTCCATAGTCACTTTTTATCATGGACTAGAAGTCTTTGCATATAAACTCACAACCTCTGTCATACGCTATCTGAATTGGCCAAGGATATCTTGAGAACCATTCTTGTTCAGCTATATTGGCTACTTTGATAGATCTTTTATAGTTGTACTGGTGTATTTCAAACCAATCAGTTGCCGAGTCAATCATTTTGACACATTTTCATATGAGGTTTATTTTTCCTTGTCTCTGGATTGTATATGGTCCTATGAAGTCAATACATATGTTGTCCCATGGATCATAAATATTGATTTTCAGCAATACTTGATCCCATCTCTTCAAGCCTTACATCTAGGTCCTCCAACTCAGTAATCCATACTTCTGGGTCTTGACCTTTCTTCAAAGCTAAACTCCTAAACTGCTTTTCCAAGTTAAGCGTAGAAGGGGCAGAGCTCGGCTCATACTTTTTCTTAAGTCTTTCCCAAGCAATAGCAGCATGCTGTCTGAATAATTGTTAGACTTACATCCTTGAACCAAATTATATGCAATTTTACCCTTGCTTGCCTTAATATCATTTGACAAAATGAGTTCAGTGAATGCAACTTAATTAAGTTCAATGACTTTAGACATCTTCTTTGTTGTTTCTGAAAACTAATCAAAACTTTCATCATCTTTGAGGGTCGGCAACTTTCCTAACAACAAATCCTTGAATCCACATCTCTTTGCCTTTGCAAGAAATTTCTCGCTCCAAATAGACATTCATCAGCCTTTCCACAGAAAGGAATCACTTTAATTGTGTTTCAATCAGTCATATCGACTTTAACAATGAATGCCAAACAAAAGGTGGATAGTCAGGAGATTCCCAAGTAAAAAACATAAGTCTTCATGAACGTGAGGGATATTTGCAATAGCTTCTTCAGTAGTTAAATGAAGTACAGCTTAAGTTGAACTTAAGTTGGTAGAAGACAACCACAGCCTAAGTAGTTAAGAAGTACAGCTGTAGTGAACTTGAGTTTGTAGACAACAAGAGTGACCTGTGATGGTTGAAGTACAGTCACAATTGAACTTGGCAGCTTGAAATCCCAGTAGACACTTCCAATGAAAGAACAGCAAAGAAAAACAGAAGGCAGGAAGAGAAGAAGTGGGAGATCAAGCACAGACAATTGTTAACTCTGGGTCTGGACCAGATTACCAAATTCATATACCAATTGGATGGCCCCTTGGTGAGGGTAACGTATAGTGGTCAAACTCAAATAGATTATACACGTAACAACGATCAATAAAAATAAAAATAAAGAAAAAAACTTGAACGCCAGAAGTATAACACCCCTTCAAACACAAAAAAAGAAGAAAACAAAAACTTATCTCACACTTCCAACAATGATACATGAGATATGGAATCAGAGATAAACCAAATTGAAGAAGTCTTTAACATCTAAGATTCAAATTACAAATCTAAAGAAGTTAGCACTGAAATCCGTATCTAAGCAACAAAGGAATCAAGCAATAAATGCATTGGATTATTGTTGGGCCTTCTTGATACCGGTGCCACTGGAATCCTTGTAAATCGAACAGCATTGAATAATATTCATGACCACTTATGTTGTAACATTTGAAACCAACTTTTAAGATGGCGTCGAATAGTATAATGAACAGTAGACTTGGCTAATTGTGTAGTTTGTCTTAGTGTATGCTGTATGACATCATGTGGTTTAAATACAAAATAAGGTGATAATCTTTCATGATCGATCTTGCTAGGTAGTGCCTTATTGCACTGAGGATCTGCATTTACTAAGATGGAATTGTCAATATAAGTCTTTTGTACTGTATCTGCATGGAGAAATAGGTAAGCAATTAAGGAATGAGCAAATCCGTCAAAGCCAATCCAATATTTTCACCAAGAATGTTAGTCAGGAAATCTATGAGAGGCATGCAAACAGGGAGTCAGGGTCCTGATACACTGAAAAGATAAATTAGTTCTAAAATAATATTATGCTATAAAACGCTATTTTGTGTAAATTGTGAGCCCTTAATTTAATTTACTACTTTCTATCTTAGCAATACAAGGAGTACTATAAATACCGTAGCAAACTCCTGTCTGAACCATTAACCCGCACCAAAGATATTTCTAATATATATCTCAGGTTTTCTAAGATGACCAAGATTTACTAAGCAATGCTCCTATTTTGCAATTTTTAGATATCCTTAATGAAAGCAACTGAAATATTGGCAATGAAAAGTATCTTTAACAAAAATGAATAAATGAATAGCACCATTTGCCAAAAGGATCGATCATAATATAGGATTTGAACCCATGGCATCGTTAACGCTTGACACTACTTAGCCAGTCTACTTTCAGCTCGTAAAAAAATAAATTTATTAAATATCACAATATTTCACTAACAAGATTCAAAACTGTGAGGCAAAATGAACAGAATGTAGGAGTTAATGAGATCATGCAATCAAGGAATAGATCTGGTGTGGATATGCTTTCATACTTGATCAAACATTACCATCTAGATATTGCAAATATATATTAAGAGAGAGTTACCAAAGTGTATGGACAGCACAACTATGGCTGTGTAAAAGGAAATGTTGATAGTGACAGTTAGATACTAAATCAATGGATAGCGGATTCTGTTTGTCACGTATGCGCTTCTCCATAAGTGTCATTTTTGAACTCATAGTCATGGGTTAAACTGTTCTTTAATCAGAAACTACTCATCTGTCATATTTGAGCCCATGACTTCCAACTTAACTTGTAGTTGTTCTACTTTGTCATTCCTAACTTCAGGGCTTTCATTCTTTCATAGCTTTTTGAACAGTCTTCTTCCTTCTTCTGACCTCTCCCCAAACTATTCTAAACTCTTTGGGGTCTGCAGCTTTCCTCAACAAAACGTTCATGGTTAAAAAGAGGAGTACGCTAATAAAATGATGAATTATTATGTTGCAACTACAATTCGTGAAATGTCAAAAAAGTATTAAGTCAAAATGACAACAGGTTAAAAAAATTCACAAAAGACATGATTGAAGATTGCATCTGTTGCTGGTCATCAGACAGATATCATTGTTACTATCAGATAATGATGATCTAAGTTTCGTGTGCAATCCTAAACTATCACAGTCACCTATTTGACGTATTGAGAGCAATCTTATGGACCATCAAATTAGGGCCAAGCTCCTTTGATACTGATGCATTATGGGAAGTGCCTTTCTACCATTTTCTGACTTAGATGGGAGGTTAGGACTTGAGAAATTCACCTAAAATCACCTAGCTGACATTAAAGCGGACTCCAAGATAAACTTCGATTGGAAATCATTATATTACTGCTATTAGGATTGTTGCTTTTTAGATGACTTTTCTCCTTTGGTTTCTATTCTCTGTTTACTTGTATAAATTTACTGAATGGCAGGGACCATCATTTGTAGTAAACCCTGAAGGAAGGCCGTTGTTAAAACGACGATGTTACTCCTCAAGCATATTTTTTCACATAGAATGTGTAGCCATGTACCTGTCTCGAATTTCCCAATTCTAAAGTTATCATTATAACAATTACGCTTATGAAAATTGTTTGCAAGAGTTCAGGGATAATATTTTATTCCGATGTGTGAATTACCATTTCAACAAATGAATCAGATTTTGCTGCAATAAGTTACACAACGTGATGTTTATTGCTCAGTCCCATTATGTATTGAATTATCCTTGGCAAAGCCAATGATAATGCAAGGCGATACTATTAGCGAAAGATTGTTGATTGCAAATGTCACATCCTTGCAAGAGGTGAATGTCAGAATGAGACTTTCAATGTTTAATGGCAATAAATCTGAATATCATAATTGTTCTCGGAAGAAAAAAGCCCTATGCTATTTGCTCAAAGGAAAATACAGCAAGAATCGACGTTTTGAAAAAAACCATCTTTTGTGGTATCACAGACTTAAGGCATCTAGTAAAATCCAGTTGAGAGAGAGAGTTAAAAAAATCATTGCTCATGAGATCATGAGGAATTCTGGCTCAAGACAAGATCCAGTATTAATTCTCCTACTTTAAGACTAAGAATCATCGCACCAAAAATCTCTTCTAGCCGATGTTGTGCCACGCAATTGCCCTTCACTTTTTATCGTGAGGAAAATGATTATTCGACAGTTTATACTTGGTTTGGAATTAATGTGAATGTGATTCATCAGACGTTGAACAGGGTTAAAGGATGATGATCAAATCAACGGTAACAGATGAAAAGTAGCGAATACTTTTATTCTCTTTCCCTTTTCAGACATGGATCATATTTATCCTAATCGTCCATAAATTCAAATTCCAAAATACGATTCAATAATGAATTCCAGTGAAGCATGAACCTTCAACACATTTGAGAAAATGTTCATTCGACTTCCTCAGATTAATCAAGTCTGACTAATAACTCTTGTCGAAGAAGAAAGCATCAGGGATAACGTGCCTGAGAAATTGAAATGAAGCGTCAGGAACCTAGAAATATAAAAAGTTTTTAGTTTCTGATTAAAAGAAATCCTTGATGAATTTGACAAATGAAGTACTATAGTCATATCGTAATTTACTTAGAAAATGTGACTTTCAGTCATGTATCGATTTATAACGAGCCCCTAATAATACACGCATGAAAAAGTCGAAAGGTAAACATGATTTGATAATGAATTCTATTGAACCATTGAAATTCCTCAAGCTTCGACGCTTTGGCGAAACATGTTCATTTGACTTCTTTAGGAAAATCATTCAAGCAATGATAAACTTTCACTTAAACACACAAAAAAACAATTCAAAAAACAATATAGGAATATGAAGATTATTACATGCATTCTTGCTTTGACCCTTTCTCACTTAGTTCATGCCTTGGATGATACAAGCTTTGAAACTTACTCCTACTTCGATGGTATTGACAATCAGTCATACATTAATTGGCTGAAAGGAAAGTCGTTTGATCGACACATGTGGCTTCCATCCCCAAGAAATCCAACCTTAGGTGTTGCGTTACACTGGACGATTGAAGAGCCATATATAAGATTGGGCATTGCGGCGAAGGCATTAGGTTGGGTTGGATTTGGAATTTCTGAAGCCGGGGCAATGAGGGGATCAGACATAGTTCTTTACAATGTCGAGACAAATGAACTTATTGATTCTTATGTCCTTGATGATTTAGTCACCCCATTTCCTGATGACTGCCAAAATTGGAACCTGATGAGTTCCGTCACAGATGATGAATTTATCCTTCTTGAGGTACTACGTCTTCTTGATACGGGTGACAGCCAAGATCGCCCCATCATTGATGACAGTAACGAACTAGTACTACCCACTCGTGTTATTGCTGCATGGGGTGATACGTCCAATCCTTCGTACCACGGCCTTGACAATACTGCTAAGGGTGCCATTCGGTTCATGGAAACGTTGAACACGGATATCAGTGAAGTTGAAAGACTGCAAGCAACAGATGAGAGCAGCTTTTTTGAATTGAAAGCGGATGACTATGTAATACCATCAACTGAGACCACGTATGCCCATTTTTGTTTTTCCAATGCCGAACTTGTGGCCAAGGGTGTTCCTATGGACCACAAGTTGCACATAACAAAACTGGAGGCAGTCATAGACTCAAATTCATCTGAATATGTCCATCATTTCATTCTGACTGGAACGAATGATGAATGGAGCACAACAGGTAATTGTACTTTGTTTCCCGGATTCGAAGTTGCCTACGCATGGGCTCCAGGAGATATGCCAATGACTCTTCCTCACAATGTTGGAAGTCCACTTGGATCAAAAGGATTCAAATCCTTCAAACTTGAAATTCATTATAACAACCCTAACAGGGATGGTAATCAGATCGATAGTAGTGGCATACGGGTTTACTATACCAATAAGACGCGTGAACATGATTTGGGCGTATTCCAAACTGGTGATCCATACCTCACATTGATGGACAAACCCGTCAGTGGGAATGGAGCGCTTGCGAAGCATAGCTTTAATTGCAATGGTGCATGCTCTTCCTTATTTTTGAACACATCCGTCACGGTAATTTCTGAACATCTACACATGCACAAGTCGGGCCTTAGCATGGCGAACCTTCAGAAAAGAAACGGTAAAGTAATTCGTTCAGGAGAGGTTCAATTTTGGGATTTTGACCAGCAAGGAAACCTAGGGGTAGTTCAGCAGCCTTTTGTTGTTGAGCCAGGTGACTCTTTCCAAACACTTTGTAGCTATAATGCAAGGGAAGGTCAGGTATTTGGTTTGGCAAGCGCACAGGAAATGTGTATTGCTTTTTTGTTCTATTATCCTCGACAGACAATATCAACGTCATTTGGGGATATGCCATTCACTTGCAGTCTTGGACGGGGTCTAGATATTCCAGGATGTGGAGTGGAGTGGACAGCTTCAGAGTTAAGTAGTATTGAGCAGATTGGGAGAAGTTTTGGCATTGCTCCAGCAGCTTGTCCTAAGGAAGATATCATGGATGTCAAGCCAACGGTTGCGCCCTCTGAAACGCCTATCTCATCAGCCTCTTTTCCAAACATTCATTCTTTGATCATAGGTGCTCTTGCTGCAGCAACTTTATTGGGCTAATGGTCACAATGCTGCTTTATAAACTTCTTGTGAATGACATTTAGGAACCTTTAGCACTTTAAATCTTAGGACTTGACTCTACATAAACATGACCATGGGTATCGCTGTATCATTATTCTGTTATTTAGATAGAACAAGATTTCATGTTCGCTGCTCTCGATTCTCCAATGGCAAGAGATAGCATAAGGGAGCACTTGACAAGTGGTAAGAATCCACAAGCAATATCACTTTGTGGCAACAGGGATACATTATTGGTTTTATTTGCTGTAGACACTATTACTTCAATCCGAGGCTTGTAATGAAAAAACCTCACAAGGATGCTGAAGGATGAGAATATCAGTTGACCAAAGGCTCAAATGCCTGAGAAAAGATTGTTCCTTAGGCTTGAATCCTTGCTGCTGCTATTTGATGTATAGAAACAAGGCATAGCAGCTCCAAAATATAACTTGAAAATACAAGCAGTAATTTCACAGCCTAAAAGTTAGACTCGTGGAGTTTCCTACTAAAGAGCATAACGTCTTCTCAAAAGAACAACCTCATGAAAGGCTTGATAGAAATTTCACATAGGCAACACTTTGGATGGGTTAATCTTCAGTTATATGATGATTATCCAGGGCCCTTCTCCACAAGGTTGGAATTATCCTTTTTTTCATGAGAGACCTTTGACCTTGGATTTGGACAAAACCTCAAGGAAGGGAACTTACCTCTGGACTTGATATCCTTTTGAGTACCAATAATCGAAAAGCCTTAAGTTGTGTGGGTTTATCCTGAAATAATGGAGTTGACTTGAAAAGTGAGAATTCCTATGCAAGTGACGAAACCATTTGACTTTGATCTCTCGGAGTTGCAGCTCTATTAATTCCAAACTATATAATTCGGACAACATCATTATTTTTCGGATAATATCCAAAGGTTTGACGTACATATTAGAAGGTATCACCTGTATCTGTAATATACTTTAAGAGTAAATACGACTGACAGGAGGAGATCAAATAGGAGGAGAATCTGTTGCAGCTTCATGATTGAGCGAGATCAGCGTCGCTTCTTGCAATAAATAACCGGAATTCGAATTAGTCGGAATCCTTTGAATGTTTTCAGACATTTGTTTACAAAGAGGACTATTCAACACACAAATTTGTGTCTACTACAACTAGAACTAGGACGTGAATATCTATTGTTTTACATTTTATTTTTAAAAGAATTTTCTTATGCTTGGTTGGCTACAATCAAGTTCGTTAGTCAGTATAGTTTCCCTTTAGCTCCAATCACAAGTACCATGTGTTGGGGAGCAAGTTGAAGCCTTCAGACAACATGTTCTTGTTCATGTTAAAGTATATCATTTGGCAGAGCAATAAGTCATACAGTATGAAAAATATAGTTTATGAAAAGTGACTTTGCGACACACGCCCCCCTACTGTGAATGGCGAGTTAGAAAAATAGTATTTGAACAGTAGTACTGCGACAATGCTCTTAGTATCTTTTCCACACTTCTTACGGGGAAGTAAGAGAGTACTCAATAACTTAACTCCTCCTTTTAGTCCTTTGCACTAGTATTGGCATGAAGTACTAATGCCGTA
>CAAAJI010000597.1:1281-24492 GCA_900642245.1 Fragilaria radians | reverse complement strand
TTTCAGTAGCATTTGAATGACAATTGCTTTAAACATTCTACAGTTTACAACTGAAATTCTTGACAACATTTGAGTTGATAATTCCAGATGGAAGTATGATGGAATTTTTATTTTTACAACCAATATTTATACCATGAACGTTTGCATTAGCTATATCCCTGTTGATTTTAGTCGCGCACTCTGTATACTCCATCACTGCACTAATAAAATGCAGGAGGGTTAAGGGGTAGCACCTCCTAGATTGGATGTCAAATTTTTTTTGTAGTGTAGATGTATATGAATATAAGGATGGATGTATAACATCCAACATGCAAAAATATCTTGAATTCCCACCCCATAAAGTTCGGTTACGATGAGAAGAGAGATAATTGGATAATGATGATATTCCTAAAGGAGTAAAGAAGAAGAAAATGATGATGATTCATGTTTGCTTTTAATGTTTGAATTTGTTCCCCTGTTTGGGATATTATGTTGCATTTTGATATTGTTCAGCTGTTAACACGTTGTTGTTGTTGTTGTTGTTGTTGTTGTTGTTGTTGTTGTTGTTGTTCTGTAAGGATACTGTGCTATACTGTTTTCCTATACATCACCTATTCTCGTTTTCTTTTTCTATGTGTGTGTGTGTGTGTGTTTCGTAAAACGAGAAGAACGAGTTGGTTTATCATCAATTCTTTTCTTCTTGTTGTTGTTGCTATTTCTTGTCATGATTATTCTCCCAAATTATTGCTTTTGTTTGTATATATGACCCTTGATTTGAGATATATCCTTCATCTCGTTTTTGGAACAATCATGACAATTCATTTGTAGTATTATGATAATGATTATTATTATAATGAAAATTTATCGAATCGATTGTGATTGATTTGTTTCATCCCTTTGGAATGTCATTGATTTGCCATTCAATATTCTAGTGGATAATTCCAATCAAGGAGGCAGTATTACATTTTTGTATACGTATTATTATTTCATAATCTATCATGTCAATAATTTTGCAACTTGTCATCATGTTGATTGCAGTTGTTTTAAGATTCACATAATTGTGGATTGTAGTCAACAGGTATTGTCATGTAATACTCTTGTCGTTGTTGTTGTTGTCATTGACATTGTCATCATTTTGATTACCCTATAGCATAGCAAATTGGGGTTTCTGTGGTTGCATGTTGTTGGACCATCTATTGTTACAATCCGAATATCCTCGTATCGAAATCTATGATTTACTTCCCTCTCATCATGTTGATTGCAGTTGTTTTAAGATTCACATAATTGTGGATTGTAGTCAACAGGTATTACCATGCAATACTCTTGTTGTTGTTTTTGTCGTCATTGACATTTTCATCATTTTGATTACCCTATAGCATAGCAAATTGGGGTTTCTGTGGTTGCATGTTGTTGGACTATCTATTGTTACAATCCGAATATCCTCGTATCGAAATCTATGATTTACTTCCCTCTCATCATGTTGATTGCAGTTGTTTTAAGATTCACATAAGTGTGGATTGTAGTCAACAGGTAATACCATGCAATACTCTTGTTGTTGTTGTTGTCGTCATTGACATTTTCATCATTTTGATTACCCTATAGCATAGCAAATTGGGGTTTCTGTGGTTGCATGTTGTTGGACTATCTATTGTTACAATCCGAATATCCTCGTATCGAAATCTATGATTTACTTCCTTATGGATATATCCTTCCATAAGTTCATTACATGTGCGATTGCACCATAGAATAATTTCTTAGTCAGTGCTCAATTAAGGACGAAGTTTTAGCAAATCTCTTCAAGACATGAGTTAATGAAATGAAAGAATCTATCAAGAAACGAGGAAACATCAAAACCCTCTAACTTGTGATACCGTTAGGGAGCAATGAAATTTAAATCCGTATGCATTCCATCGAATAGAATCTCCAATATTTGCTTGATGGCATGCTTAATTCCCAAAAAGTCCCATAATTTGTTAGTTTTAATAATCAAAGTTCTTAACTGAATACACCTTTTTGTGCAAAAAATGTTGAAAAGATAGTCCTTTGCCGAAATGCAAAGAACCTTTTTGAATGAACGCCACTCAATCAATCACATGTTCTCCATATAAGACTTTACTTAAAACTTTCCTTTATGAGCATTCATCAGCCTCTAAAATAAATCATTAAAAGAATGAATGCCCATAATTTAATTACTGGCAATACAAGTAAGTGTCAAGAAGGATGTTCGATGAATATTTATGTATTGGCATTAGGATTCAACGATTAGATGAATATTTACGTATTGGCATTAGGATTTAGCAAACCGTTTTCTATCGTCGCAAAGATAGTGTGACAATGCAAACAGAATTAACACTGAATAGTAAACAAAAATTAGTTATATTTTTTGACCTCGTTACACTGTAAACAAAAATAAAGAACCAGGAATAAGGTTTCAATAGATATCCTTTAGTAAAATAGATGCAAAATTTTCAACGATGTATTCTCAGTTTAGAGCAGTCTTTAGTTAGCCCTGATCCCTCAATTGTTTTAATTATTTTACCCTTTTTTGCTCCCAAATCAGCATCGCTATTTATACATCAGATTTCATGATTTTTTTTAAATGTGTTCATTTCAAAACCTTGGTTTTGGAATTGCAGAAAGCGCAAATTCTTTCAACTGTGAGTGTCTGCATGATTTTTAGGCATTGTGATACCGAATGAAGGTCAAGAGTTGTCTAATGATTGTGTGAAAGATACTAATGTATATTGAAGGACGTTTGAGCCTATAAGGGCGAAATAGTAAGGTTGAACAACCTCTTTACAGAGTTGTATCAACTTTCAAGAGGAGAGTTAATTTCTCAGCTAATCACGTTTCTTGCCAATATTTTCTTTTTCCCCCTGGAATCACTAGATTTTTGGAATACAAAATTTTTAAGTTCCTAATGAAGACTGATTGTTGTTACTATAAATATTGTTCTTGCAGTAATACTGTACGCTTCCAATAGTGCATCACCTATTTATTTACTAAAAACTTCATATTGACTCTACTATGATTGATTGATTTATGCTATATCAGTGAATCTGAATGCGTACAGTAATGCCACAATAGAGTACATGGACATAAATGAGATATGAGTTGCACACTTTTAGTTATAATTGATACATTTAGACATGTTCCCATGCTAATAAGGCATCAATATCTTTTCCATTCCATCCAAATAATGTGATCTGATCCAAATTAAAGGGAATAATGCAAACAATGAGGCATGTCCAATGGAGCCTACTTTTTGTTGATGTTGCAACTATCAATCTCACAGAGATGGACTACTTGTTTGTGCTGCCGAAAGTCACCGACCTCGTTGTTTGTTGTCAGTACTGTTTACTCTGTATTGTCACTAGCTAGTGCTGGTATCGTTAGTAGTCATATTTTGTGAGACGTAGTAGACCAAAAGACCCAAGAATATCTATCCTGATTGGATTCGATTCAATTTTGTATTGGATTGTGGATTGATTCACAATTTTTTCGTAACACTAACATTCTGAAGTTGTAAGAAAGTGAGTGTGGGAGAGAGAGAGACAGAGAGCGATAGAGAGATATAGATAAAGAGAGAGAGAAGGATGAAAAAGTTTATAACCAGCGCGGCATTGAAAGAACTAGTACCAAAGGGTAGTAGCAGTATGGGTATGAGTAGTGGTATGAGTGGTATGGTGGGTGAGAAAGTGAAACATGGCGATGATAACAACGACGATACGGATGTCATGCTATTGGGTATACATAGTAGTACTGCTGGAAGTGATGATTACATGGATGGTGGATTAGAGGATTCCTTAGCCTTTGGTCATATGAGGATTCATAAGGACGGGACAGTCATGACAGATGATGATATACGAGAATTGCGTCAACGTCAGGGTTACTGTTTGACATGTCCTGGTGATCCTGTCAAATTATTCGCTATTAAACGATCCAGGATGAATCCTCTCTATCAAAAAAAGGAACCGATACAAGTTAATAATCAATCCTACAATGGAGTATGTTTAAAATGTAATCCACCAATCAACCATCTTCATCATCACAATTCATCCACATCATCGAATACAATGAATACGTCAACTTTGGGTTCTTCATCATCCTTCTCCAACCATAATAACAACAGCAACAACGGTAACAATACAAGACGATCCAGTCTTACCCTCCCATTATCCATGACTTTTGATATGATGCCAGGTACTGTACACTCCTTATATTTAGATGAGAGCAACAAAAAAGCAAACAATAACAACAATAATGCCACAGCCAACAAAGGATTTCAAGCCAAACGTGGAAATTCATCTCTCAGTATCGGTCATGATTTGTTAATGGGAAGTAATTCCGATCATAGTATGACCGCATCTAGAATACTCCCATCCTCATCCTCCCATGCCACTATCAACATCAGTCCAACTCCTACTAAACTCATGACATCGACATCGGATCAATTCGTCGCCATCCCCTCTACAACAACAACAAATACCACTCCTATGTCATCCAGTCTCGTTCAGAACTCATCTTCGCCCAATGATAGTTTTAAACTACCATCATCCTCATCATTAACATCATCCTCTCGTATCATTTCACGACAAAAATCATTCACACCACCTCCTCCAGCTTCGTCAACATCATTGTTATCACTACCTTCCAATAATAATCCTATACCCAAAAGCCATCACCATGCTACCTTGCATCGTCGGAGTAATTCAGAAGAATCCTATCTTTCACCAACTACAATGACAACTGGAGTACTACCCAAATCACTCGCGATACTACCGCCACCATCACTCTCTGACAGTGTACGTGCACTCATGGCAACACGAAAATCAGCAAAAGTATTACGACGATCCAAATCAAGTGATCGAGATGATATTCTAAAGACCACCAACACAGTAGCATCTGCAACATCACCAGAAACAGCAACAGCACCAATCATTAGAGACAATCACAATTATCGACGATCTTATTCAGGAGACGGTTTGGAATTAATGCCAACATCCATCTCTTCGTCGACTCCACGGCTCGCAATTCCGGGACAATCTACATGGGATGACGATTTCCTAGTTCATTCTCCGTTTGAAAAATCTCCAAATACCATTGCCTCCGCTACCAAGCCGTTTCATAATGACACTACCAAGGAGAATGGCAATAGCGGAGGAGATAACGAGGAAGATGAATCCTCCTCAAAACTTAAATCTACATGGGCAGATTTAGCAGCATTTGCAAAATCATTGCAACAACGTCGTAGCATCACAGCTGCAGCTGCAGCATCAGTTGCAGCATCCTCCATGGAGGAAGTCGATTCGGATGGTTTTTTAAATACAGCTACACTTACTACATCAGTAGACAACAATAAAGATAACAACAGCAACAAGAAAAGCGTCTTATCGAACCCTAAGACACAAGTAATCGATGACGGAACAGCGGTTGATGCATTGACCTTTCAAGATTCTTTCTTGAACATGGATTCTCTTTCTGTTCACCAGGCAATAAAATCAATTTCAGCAGGAGAGTCAGGATCCATAGCCACGACCACCAACATCATTACTCCAACAATAATTCCTTCCGAAACTAATGTCCCAACCACGACAAACAACCAAAATCTAGGAAATGTTTCCAATTCATCTTTTTTTCCTCTATTACAACAAATGGACCATCGAATAACAAACTTGAATCAAAAAGTGGATACAATATTACAACAACAGACATTATTGCTACAACAATCTGTAACAATACTTCAATTATTGGGACAATCATCTACGTTGACAACAGCAATTCCAAAACAATTGGAACAGCATCAAGATTATGATACCAAGAAAACTGCTTTGACGAGTGCTACAGCAATTTCGAATGATTATAAATCATCGTCTTTGTCGCCTGTCGCAAAAGGCTTGGATAGTACAACTAAGACAACAGTACATAATTTTTTTCCTGATTCCTTTGAATCCATGCAATATTTTACCCCCATGGACACTGAGGCTATCTTTGATGACAAGATCCTGACGGCAAACGAGGATTTACCCACAGCAGAATCAAACGCTGAAATTGACACAAAGAACAACTTGGACACATCAGCAGCTACCGCACCTGTATCAGATACGACCCTAACTACAATACTTCAACACAGCACAAGTAATTCACGTCCTGAACTTCGTCGTGAGGGATGTTGTACGTCTACCACGTTTCTTGACTTATCCTCCCCTCATGAAACTAGGTTGGAAGTTTCTGCCATTAGCCGACGATTAAGTCGTCGCAGGCTTTCCAAGGAACCAGAACAATTAGTTGAAAATCCCGAAATCGTAGAAGATAAAGTGGAAGGTAAAATTGCAAAGACTATTTCGTCTTCAAGTCCTATTCTAGATCAACAGGCACCAGAGACGATGAAGACAAACTGTTTTACAAAACAAAATACAGCTCTTAAGGATGATGATTTTTGGTCGGCGGAATTTGAGTCAAAAGAAGAAATATTTCATGATTACATCATCGATACAAATAATGATGCAATCTATGCCTCCGACATCACCGAAGCAACAAAATTGAAGCTCACAATGGCTCCTCTGGCTTCTCGCCAGAAATCAATATCAACCACCACAACCCTCATTGAAGTTAAACCCACGGAATCTCCGTTAGAAGATTCTGCCATCACCCGACGTATTAGCCGTCGTCGATTATCCAAGGAGTCATCTCTTAAACGTCTAGACAGTGCCTCTGGTCTAATTTCTGACGAAGAAATGACAACGAATAAAACGACCTCCTCCTCCATCGAAGCAAATACAGAAATCAATGGTTGGCCAGCAACCTTTTATGAAATAGCTAAAGATACATTCCATGAGTATGAAATCCCTACAAAGGATGACTCCATCGAAACTGCAATGGCCTCCTCAAATATTCTTCAACTAGCAATTGAATCCCGCCGCCGTAAAAGCGGTTCTCATCCTGACCTCCTGCGCGATGCCACGTTAGTTGCTTCCATGGATGACATATCTCAAAATCGTCCATTGGGAGAAAATGACTCTACCCATGTCAAACCAAGCCGCCGCATTTTAAATCGAAAACACTCGAAGGTTGAGGGAGAAAAGAAAGAAGCATTTAATGTTGAAACTACCAAATCCACATCAAAGCCAATATCAACAAAAGTTGGAGATACCGAATCAGGCATCAGTCGTCAATCGACGAAGAACCCTCCTACTCGCATGGAATCAGTTAAGGATCCAAGTAGCGATTCTCCCATTCTCTTGAAAATGAATGCAGAAAAAAATCAAATAGATGGAACAAAAGATTATAACGGTGTGGTTCGTCCGACACTATTACATTCAGATGATTCAATGGCAAAGAATGATGATAGCAATCATTCTCAACAACAGGAAGGTTACTCGTTGTCGTCAGACAGCATTTCAATTGTTCTAAATACAGCAAAATCTGGAGAGGCAACAAAAATTGGAAACAAGACACGACCACAACAAGGTACATCATCGCCAAAATCGGATGGAATCATATCAATTCAAGAAGACAAAAGTACCACCATTCATGCTTCCAAGAAAATACCTTATTCTTCTTCCCTGTCTATCCGACGGGACAGTTCGTTATCTGCTGGTAGTGGTAGTAATACAAGTGAAGGAGATGACCCTTCCTTGGTGATACATCAAGGTTGCCCAGAGGAGGAAGAAAAGAAGAAGAAAAAGAAGAAGAGCAGCAAGAATAGTAACAATAACAACAAAATTGACTCTCAATCATCAGCAGACTCATCAGCAACTTCTGCAGAGAGTAAAGATGCAAATGGGCAATCAACAATTCCCACTGTTCCCTCTCTACCTCACCCTTTTACAGTGGGCAACAATGGTGACACTGTTATTCTAGATTCCAATACAAAACATGTTGATAAGAATAGTAAGAAAAAGAAGAAGGAAAAAAAGAAATCATCTCGTCGAAGTAGTGATACATCATCCCGTGATGATGATGATGAGGATGGTCTGAACTCACAATCTGGAAAAGAAGGTGGTCTAGCTACTGTTTCATCATGACGTATCCATAAATTCTCAACCAATTATTACTTCATGAATTCTGGAGTATAACTTTCCACACAACAATGGCGAAAAAGTATTGACATTCAGATGAAATCACGATTAATACTCAATTAACACGGATTCTAATTTTTACTCTTAAAGTAATAATGCGGGCATAAGCTAAATTATAATTTGTTAAAACTTTTATGAAATTGATTAGAACTAGTTGATATTCATTTATTTCCTGGTATGAAACGTATGAAAGAAAGTAACTGGATAATTATTTATTACCTCTCGTTGATTTTTTTTCATGCATTTCATGGTATGAAACGTATGGAATCAAAAAAGTCATATAGTAGAAAGAGCAAATTCATTGCTCCAAGTCTATATATTTACAGACAACCAAATTTTCAGATAAAGGAATATAAAATTTAGAGGAAGAAAAGTGTAAAATTAGGATTTGCACAAAGTGAAATAGTACCCTTATGTTTTTGAAAAAAGAAGGATCCAACTTCTCCTTGGTCAAAGGCGGAGTTTTCAAAGTGAAAGTTCTGAGATGTTCTCGGATGTATCATCAAAGAAATGTTGAGAGGTTTCAAGCTGGCTCAAAACAGAATTGTTGCCAAATTGAGAGAGGAAAAGATTAAGGAAAATAACTGCCTAAACTTCCTATGAACTGTGATATTTTGTAACAAGACCCAAACACAAAGAAATAAAGATCCATGAAAAAGAACAAAAATGATTTGGCTCTGGAATTGGAAGTTTGTTGTATCTGGTCAAATTTTCAAGTCTGACATACCTTAAGTTAACTTCATTAAGATGATACCTAACACAATAGGTAGTAAGGAATACAGTCTAATAATGCTATAATACCCAAAATGTTGATCTTCCACAGCTTCTTTGCTTGCAGAAGAATTTCCCTGTCATTCTGGATGCAGCGTTGCCGCAGTGACCCTAAATTGTGTGCAGTTTTTTGATGTGAATCTTAGACTTGACTTGTTCAACTCAACAGCTGTGGTTGAAATATTTCCAAGCATGACACAGACATATCTTTGATCTTTCATATCTCAAGTTGAAGCCTTCTCTGAGCTCATCAATAGTGAGCAGAATCCCCTTGTTATCAATATGCTTCTCCTTTACTGTCATTTCCTGCTTGTAGTTGCCAGGTAAACTGTTCAACGCTTGAATAAGAAACTGCTCAAAAGTCAAATTTGAGCCCATCACTTTCAATTTTTTTGTATGTCTTTAATCCGTTGTCTTGCAACTCTTTAAAATTTTAAATGAAAAGTTTCCGGTACTGGTGCTTACGTCAAACAATATCAATTCTAATATACAGGCCAACATGTTGATGTAATCTTTTTTAATTCTTCTTCTTAGTTCTTCTCACTTCTCCTTGAACTCTTCTTGAAGGCTTTGGAAGATATAACTTACTCAACTAAACATCCTTGAATCCACAACACTTGAGCGTGGCTAGGATTTCTGACTCTAGGTCCATTTTTCTGTTCTTCTTAAGAAGTTTAGAACTCTAGCACTTATATCTGATATACGGAAAGTGTTTAACATATGATACATACATATCAACAAAGAACAATTAGCACAAAAGAAGAAGACCTTGTGTGCTTTTATTGGGTTTAAATCTGTGAGAGAGCCTATTCACATGTACATTGTATTCTTTAAAATACTTCATGATTTATATTGTTCATTTTAATGTCTTCTTGTTTCTGTTATCACAGCGCAACAGATTATCTAACGTAATTCCTCTTAAACCAAACTAGCCCTAAGACTAAAGAATTTCGGTTATGCCATCCAATAGCAATTCATGCTTTTGGATTCACTTCTAAGCATCTAGAGCTATCTTGAATACCATGCTTTGGATGTAAAGCTAAGGATCTAGAATTTTCTGGTATGCCTTATTCGCTAGGATCTATCAAACTTCTCATTGAATGTCTTGGGGTCCCCATTGCTACTATTTATTTTTTGTATGAAGGAGGGATAATCTTAAGCATCATGCTCTCACCTTGTGCTGTGAGGCATCATCATCATACTAATGGAGATATTGAAACTTAAACCTCTTATATCAATGAGGCAAATGGAATGTTATCAGACCTATTTATATTCAGTCATATCAAAAAGAGGCACACTAATATACTATTTCAGTCTAGTTTCATCTCAAGGTTAATTCACAATTGTCTTTAATCAATATCAGTACTCTTTCCCTGTGCAATTAAGCATGCTTTTTCTGAACATACTGACAGAAATAAACCTCTACTTTATGTGATACAGGTGCAGCAATCACATGAGGTTTTATTGCAATCAACTTTAGCTTTTATTGCTCTTGGATAGACACGATTACATAACATTGTTGGAATTGTACCAGTCAATTGATTGGAAGACAAATCTAGATAATGCAATATATTCAATGATCCCACGGATGATGGAAGTGTACCAGTCAATTGATTGGATGACAAATCCAGATAGAGCAAGAAAGTCAATAACCCCATGGATGATGGAATCAGACCATTAAGTTGGTTGTGAGACAAATCCATATAATTCAAATATGTTATTAAGCTCATGGATGACGGAAGTGTGCCAGTCAATTTGTTGGAATATAACCTCAATTTATTCAAACTTTTCAATGAGCCTATAGATGTTGGAATTCTGCCTTTCAACTGGTTGTTTGACATGTACAACAATGACAAGCATGTCAATGATCCTATAGATGATGGAAGTGTACCAGTCAAATTATTCTTAGACAAAACCAGCTTTTGCAACTCTTTTAGTGATCCAAGGAGTGATGGAATTGAGCCATTCAGTTGATTATTCCACAAATAAAGATACTCTAACTTTGTCATTGATCCTATGGATGAAGGAATTGTTCCAGTCAAATTATTGTTGGACAAATACAAGTATTGCATCTGTGTCAGAGAGCCCATTGATGATGGAATTGTGCCAGTCAGTTGATTATATGACAAATAAAGATACTCTAACTTTGTCATTGATCCCATTGATGATGGAATCTTGCCATTCAACTGATTGTAAGACAAATCAAGATATGTCAATTGTGTCAATGATTCCAAGAATGGAATTCTACCATTCAATTTATTACTCCACAAATGCAGACTTTCCAAAGATTTCATGAATCTCATTGATGATGGAATTCTTCCAGCCAATTGATTATTCCACAAATAAAGATTTTGCAAAGATGTCAATGATCCCATGGATGATGGAATTGTACCATTTAATTGATTGTTATACATTTGCAAAGATGTCAACTTTGTTAGAGATCCTATGGATGTTGGAATTACACCTATCAATTGATTGGAAGACAAATCCAAATGTGTCAACATTGCCAAAGCGTCAATGGATGATGGAATTGTGCCATTCACTTTAGTTCTGGATATTGTCAAAAATGTCAAATTTGTCAAGGATCCTATGGATGATGGAATTGTGCCAGTAAGTTGATTGGAAGTCAAAACTAAATTTTCCAATCTTGTCAAGCACCCAATGGTAGTTGGTAGTGTGCCTCTATGATAATATAACTCAAGAAATATCAAGTTAGTCAGCAACCCAATCTGCTTTGGAAGTTGACCATATCGATGTACGACATTTGTAGTTGCATTGAAACATTTTCGCAAATTTGCAATGCCAATATAGTTGCAGGCAACACGTTTGTCTGTTTCAGTACCCTTTATTGGGCATGGTGGAGGAGCAATAGAGTTTCCTTTTAGTGCAATAGGACTTGTCTTTCTCAAGGGCAGACGATGCATCGGTTGATTTGTCACCACAAGTTGTCGCGGATGAATAGGGACAGCTGTAAAATATTGTGAGTGACAAAAACTAATTCGATTAAAACAAGTAAGCAATCATTTTGATTCTTGAACTCATACCATGAAGACAAGGCGACAAAAGTTGCAACAAAATAACAAAAAGCAGCATGATGTCAATTTGTGTTCACGATGAAGAACGATTTTCAGACTGGAGTGGAAGTGGATCTTGATGAATCTTTGCGATTTTTTCACAAATACTGTACCAGTACATTTTGGGATCACCCCCGTACATTGCCAATAAGTCGTAAAAATTTTACGGAGAAACACAATGATTTCCTAAATACGAACCAATCGAAGGCTAGAAATTGACAACTTTAAAGTTACGACCTGATGATTTAAACCATGTTTGCGTAACAAGCTCTACTAGGATAGGAAGAAAATTTCTAAATTTTGATTATTGTAGGATCATAAACATGTTGATGTCCATCTTGTAGCTTTTAGTCTTCATGCTTTGCGATGTGTATGGCCTCTTCTTCACTTAGACAAAAGAACAGACATTAAATTTTCAGCAAACCATAATCAAAGAAGCAGACATCTAGAATCAACTTGAAAAAATCAATGTTTTTACTATGACTTAAGTTCTGGAAAGTCTTCTATTCAGTGGATCAAGCAGATGAATACAAAAGGTCAACAAAGGTTGCAATTGAAAGTTGTGATTACAAATCAAAAGACTAACGGATATTTCCAATACCCTTCCTATCCTGAAAAGTTCAAATACCTTCTCATATAACTTCTTCACATGCCATTCATATGACTCCTGATGTATACATTTCATAAATAATTGTTTTATATTGATGATTCCATCTTTTACATTGTAAACAGTATGCCTATGTAGAAGTCAAGTTTTGTGTGAACTTGTTATAATTTGAGTAAAGGGATAGAGTACAATCACTTTGCACCTCTTAATAATTATGCCAGAAATGCGACATTTGCAATTCCAACATTTTTACAAATGATATTTGCCTGAAGATCACGTCAAGATTTTTTGCAAAAAAGCACCTGCTTTTGAAAAGATATGTTACGTAACATGGATGGAAGTGATTTTCATTCTCCAAGCCAAAAATAGTAAATCACACAGTAATTTTTACGTGATCAACCACTCTACTTTATTGCTAAAACTTACTTTGCACAAGCTTCCAGGGAAAATACCAACAACGCACTTTAAATTTTTGAATTAAATCTCCATCAATAAAGTCTGCATTGCATTTCTGCCATGCCAATTCCTTGCATCATCAAAGATACACATCAAACAACTGATAATGCCAATTCATGTAGTTCAGAAATACTCACGCCTTACAAACTTTTTTTTACTCTTAATGTGGAAAATATTTGTGATTCCAGATTAATATAGCCGTTTCATTTCAAATATACTTCAGGATTATCAATCATCAAGTTACGAAAGGATAAAGCATGGTAAAGGGACATTTAAGTGTAGAGAAAGGTTCATTTTTTCCTTGACGACCCCCCTCTGAATCTTGTAATATTGAGTTGCAAGACCATATTGGGTCATCATCAATCTTAAAGTTCTTACCATGAATGCAGAGCAACCAGAGCTATAGCAAAAACGATGAAAAAGAACTTCACTGCACAAACAAGAGGTAAACCCTATATGTGAACAATTCATGTAAGGAACAGTTTCAAGGGCCGGAAAAGTTGTTTAATTTGAAACAAAAGAGGCATGCAAGCATCAGTTTATATTGAATTTTGAGTTCTTCTTTTACCAACTTTAATGAATATCAACTCCTACATTTCATCTGATGTATCAAAAAGGCATAATGAACAATAGAATGTTTTGACTCATCATGACCACTAAAAGTAGAAAATATCTGCAACATATTAACACTCATCAAGAATAGCATCAATGGCATTATAGGATGAACCGCAGCAATCACATGTAATTTCATTACAATCAATAACAATTGATAATGGAATAAGAGAGCATAATGAAGTTGGAATAGTACCATTCAATTCATTAGAAGATAAAAACATCAATTGCAGATTTGTCAATGATTCAATGGTAGGTGGAATGGTTCCATTTAAATTGTTGGACGACAATTGCAATTCAACCAAATTTGTCAATGATCCAATAGAAGACGGAATTGTTCCGGTCAATTCATTGAAGGATAAATCCAAATACAGCCATGGCCATATTGTTGATTGAAAGGATGATGGAATCTTCCCTGTTAATGTGTTGTTGGACAAATACAATTTTTTCAAACTTGTCAGTGATCCAATGGACGATGGAATTGTTCCACTTAGTTTGTTGTCAGACAAAATCAACTTTGACAATGATGTCAATGATCCAATGGAAGATGGAATTGTTCCGCTCAAGCAATTGGAGGGTGTTTCCAATATTCCCAAACTTGTCCATGATCCAATGGAAGTTGGAATTGATCCGGTCAACTCATTGAAATTCAAATACAGATATAACCACCATGTCATTGATTGAAAGGATGATGGAATCGTCCCAGTTAATTTGTTGTCATAAAGATCAAATATGTCAATCTTGACAGCAATGTAATGGACAATGGAATCTTCCCCGTCAAATGGTTGGATATAAAACTCAATCGGGACAATCTTGTTAGACATCCAATGTTATTTGGTATTGTTCCCGCAATAGTGCCATCAGCTATTGCTAAGGAAAGCAAATTAGTCAGCAACCCAATTTGAAGTGGAATTTGAGTCTGCGCTCCCGAAGTGCCTATATAATCAACATTGAAACATGTTTGCAAATCTGGAATCTTAACGAATTGGCAGGCAACAATTTTGTCTGCTACAGGAGGATTTGTTGGGCATCGTGTAGAAGGCTTCCTAGTGGGATTACTACCGTCGGCTGTACATTTGACAAATGGTAAATAATCAATTTTTTGACAATATATACATCATCACTTTGCGTCATCATCAATCTTGAACTCTTACCATGAATACAGAGTAACAAAATTTGAAGCAAAGTGATGAAAAAATGCATTATGATGGGAACAAGAAAAGAAGTGAAACAATTTTTTTTATGACATCACATTGGATCGCGTGATCCGTTCCTATCCATACGCACCCATACGCACGCATACGCATCTTTCCTTTAGAATTCTACGACTTGGTAGTGTGAGAGGTCCATCATAAGCTACGCTTTGGGATTGTGAGAGGTCCAAGCTAAGTTACGAACTCTGTTTAGATTCTGGAAGGAAGCTAAATTAAGGAAGGTTAATTTAATTGGAGAGTACCATGAACTTTGGGAATACATGAATTTTCTGCGACTTTGGATACAACCCGTAGCCTTCAATATGCTTTTCTCGTATGTTAAGTCTACAGAGAAAACATCGTATTAAAAAATTGTTACTAGTTTCTTTTAGGCACTAGATAACTACAGTAACAAAATTGTGATGGAAAATTTGAAGTCAATTTCATTAATTCACATATTAATCAGTCTAGCATTGATCGTCAATACATTCTCCGCAAATTCAAGCAGGAAAAAATTGAACCTGTTGAGAGTAGGCTCAATGAAAAAAACCTGCCCTTTTCAATCCCAGCTCAGAAAAGAATTTAAACTTGAAAATTAGGATCCATGTTCTGTTTTTTGTATCTCGCATCCCTCCATTATTGAAATTTTTCACACTCATTTGCTGTTGATATACAGTGTAGATTGCATTGATTTGCAGAAGTGGCTGAATAACCTTCTTCTTATTTGGCTAGAAATCATATCCTGCAAATCTTGCGGGGGTGACACTTATCCTTCACTAAACCCCGCTCAAAAAAAGAGAAAAACATTGCAGGTCTTCTCCCTCCACAAATCAATAAGGGTTGCACCTGTAGAGATGGAGTTCATCACTGCAGCGTTGTGTGAAGCACCTCCACCCTCTGCTCCACCCTCCGCTCCACAATCTGCTCCACCCTCTGCTCCACCCTTCACTCCACCCTTTGCTCCAATATTCACTCCACTCTCCCACTGTTTCGACCGTCCCCAATAAGCCTTGCATGTATCTGTGCTGTCAATCCCCTTTTGCTGTCATACCTCCATGCTCTGCTGCACCCACCGCTCCACCCTCTGCTCCATCCTCCACTCCACCCTCTGCTGCACCCTCTGATCCACCCCTTGCTTGACCCTTCACTCTACTCTCCTACTGTTTCGACCGTCCCCAATAAGCCTTGCATGGGTCTTGAAATTTTTTTAAATTCCTTTTCGGTCAACGCTCTTATTGCCATTGAAACTGCACCTTGTTGTTTTACCTCTGTTCCCCCAGCTTGCAATTATATTGTCTACTTACCATATTTTTTGATGAAGAAATGACATTAGGTTGTTAAGGAATGATTTGTAGCGATCAAGGGTTACTTTGCCATTCATCTTCAAAATCTGTAGTACAGCACTTGACAGGAATTTTGAGGTGTCGTATTTTTTAGTACAAATTGTGCTTGCATGGTGTAGCCAAAGGTTACAGTTGTAGGTTGTAGATTCCGTGTGAAAAATAATACAGAAAATACAACGGAATTGAATTTTCGAAAAAATCTCGTACTATTCCAAATCTTGGTTAAATCTACCTAGCAATACTGATCCGTACTTAGGAATAGTGCGAGTAGTATGAAAAATTGAGTCATGTAGAAATGTACAGAAATATACAACAATGGTTGTATAACCCAGGTACTGTCGTAATACACTCAGGATAAATGCTTCACGAAGAAACAAAATGAAAGCGGAAAGTAGTTCTGGAAAACAAAAACATGATTCCATCTATTCAAAAGCGTTCCATAATATTGGTGTTGTTTTCAATCTTATAAAGAAAGTAATCAACCAAATTTTTTTAAATCTGTGTTTCACTAGGTTGGATGGGGAATCAATTTGGATACCATTTACAGCTTTCCTAAATAGAGTTTCAATGTATACTACTTTAAAACAAGCATACAGGGAAGAGATCTGAGAAAGGTTTGCCTTAAAGGGAAATGAAATTAATAGTATGATGGTAAAGGGTACATCCACTTTTAGACGCTATTCAAGATTCTAAAAAGAAATGATTATGAAACTTATCAATTACTTAGACTCCAATTGTTTTAGTCCGCTGTGTATGAAAAATGATGGCAATTTTGTGGTTGGATCATTCTTGGCTACTGTGATGTCCTCAATCAAGCCCCTCAGCAATTCATGAACATGCTTCATAAAATGATCAAGCAATAGCAATCACATTTGATCTCACAACAATCAAATGAGGGTATCAATTGGAAAAGGCATAACAAAAATGGATTGTGCCTTTTAATATACAAAGATAAGTACGTCAATTCTGTCAAGTATCCCATGGATGACGGAAATGTACCAATCAATTGATTGTATAAAAAGTAGATAGAGTCAAACTATCACACAAGAATCATCAGTCACTTGTACAACCGTACAACTACTAGGAATGGGCAGTGCCATGTAAGTTTTAGTATGACATGCAGCAGTAACAGGCAATCACTTTAGTGGTTACAGAAAATCACATTTGCTGTGCCTTCGTGAGTTCGAATCCAACTGTTGACACTTGTCATTTACCAATAGTAGTAATAATACGAAAAGCTAGTAGTGGGTGGGATCATGAAAGGAAAATTTTCCGGAGAATAATTTTCCTACATGCGAACCAATCGAATGGATTGAAGTTACAATAAGATGATTTTAAACCATGTTTCTGTAACAAGCTCTACTAGGATAGGAAGAAACTTTCTAAATTTTGAATATTGTAGGATCATAAACATGTTGATGTCCATCTTGTAGCATTTAGTCTTCGTGCTTTAAGATGTGTATGGCCTCTTCTTCACTTCGGCAAAAAAACAAGAGATTACATTTTCAACAAACCATAATCAAAGAAGCAGATACCACCAATTAAAGCAGAAATATAGAATCAACTTGAAATGATTAATGTTTTTACTATGACTACAGTTCTGAAAAGTCTTCTATTTCAGTTGATCAAGCAGATGAATACAAAAGGTCAACAAAGGTTGCAATTGAAAGTTGTGATTACGAATCAAAAGACTAACGGATATTTCCAATACCCTTCCTATCCTGAAAAGTTCAAATACCTCCTCCTTCAAATTCTTATGTTGCAATAAATTTTTTTCTCAATTTCTTAAACTATCATGAAAGACTGCAAAGAATTAGAGTGAGAAGAAAAATTATATTGAATTATCACTAACAGCCACATAATTTCGATATTTTCACTGCAGCTTTGACTCCCCAATCCTTAATTTGTCTCAATTTTTAAATTGTCAAAGCGTTAAAGAATGCATTTTATAAAGTCAAAACAACAATATTGACTTTGCACTAACACATTTTTATTTTTTCATTGACAATCTTTGACGTTCTAGGAGTGAGATATTCTTTGCGCTAAGGTAAAAGAACTAATGAGTATATTCTACTGGATAAAGTAGCTATCACTTCTAAAATTAAAGAATATGGATCTATCCTCAGGCCCTCTTCATTTGAAAAATGGAAAGGACATACTTAAATCTCAAACCTAAATCTTTTCCCATGACTTGGCAATATATCGTTTCCTATTGTCACGGGTGAATTTGAGGTATCTTCCAATCCATCACACTGCTTCACCATGCTCACGTTTTGGGCTTGATACAAATCGTGCGCAATAATGCATTGTGTAAGCAATATCACTGCGCATTGCTTTTTCTAAATAGTTTAGTTTTCTTACCACTGAACAATAGTCAAAAGAGTTGTCGAAATTTTGAGAATTTGAATGTCCCATAATGAATTTTGATAATGCAGCAGGTGTGGTACGTGCTTTTACCGAATATCATTTATACAAAGGTCATTGAGGATTTGGTCAATGAGGTGTGGTTGAGACATAGAGTTTGAATGCGTTGTTCAGCAACACCGTTTTGATGGTGTTCATTCACTCCTGCAAACATCAATCCTTGGCAAATATCTTGTCATGCTACTTATTAGGGCTATCAACCCCGTTGCGGGTGACACCAGTTGATCAAACGCAATTACCTGACCAGGTTTGGTTGAGTGATTGTTGGTTGATTTGTAGGTTTTCACAATTTCCCCGCTTAGAACGAAGAGAAGCTGATAGGTGGATAATCTAAAGGTAGCGAGTTGTTTGGGTAGCTGATCGTGTTGCGCCATTTCTTATGGTCTGGGAAAGGTAGGTGACCATACCTATGGCGAAAACATTTGTTACTTTGCCATGTCACTTGTTGGCTATTGCACTATTTTCTACAATCCTAAAAGGTAAAACTTTATTATTTAAGTAAAACACACTGAATTAATCTATAAAGGAGATTAATTCAAGAGAAGTTATTTGTAGAAGCATTTGGAGACATCCAGTGTTGCTATTACATGCTTATCTAGATGATCAAGATATTAGATTTATTAGCACATCTGAAAAGAACAAATGACAATAATAATATTTCTTGTTTTTTCCGGTTGCTAATTCTAGATGATACTAATCAAAGGCTCTACAATTTAGGTGATCATAAATCACATGTGTTTCACAAACCTTTCTATAATTAAAATGTTTAGCTCTAAAGAAAGAGCAGTCAAAAGATATTTGATATGGTGGCATGGGTAAAAGACAATTAATAAAAGACCTATCTAAATAACTATTATCATAATGAAGAATTGGTCAGTCAAGACTGCAATCTGTCATGATTTGAAAACAAGAGTAGTTTTTCATAATTTCCATTAAATAGGACATAATTCTTTTTATCTCAATTCTCACATATAGCATTGAGATTGCAGCACAAGAGTGTTGGGATTAATCCAAAAATATTTTAAGGCCATGCCCATGTCTGTGTGACGGCAAGGATTCTAACCAAGCCTGTGGCTTACAAAATAAAAGCTCGTTACAGAGCATAGAAAGGTCCATTCTAAGGGCTCATCATAAGTAGTCTATTACAGGTCCATCAAAGAGGATGAGACATACTATCATGCACACTGAGCTAAAAAACCATTCATGTTAATATATTTGGGAGATGAGAGTTGTTTAATGCATGTCAGAGAGCATTATTCACGTTATTGATAACCATTGGATTCCCTTTGGCATGATTTGGAAGAATAAAGCAAGCTTTACATTGTAATCATCTTAATTGACTTTAAAGTTCAGATTTCAAGGTCAAGGGTTGTACACTTATTGCAATTTGGAAGATTTAGTTTTTAGACCAAAGATAGTTCAATCGAAAAGTTTGAGTATCCTCTTGAGAAGCTAAGGTTAGCTCATCTTGAATTTGGCTTGCAAAGTCATTAGAGCAAACAATGACCTTGGGAATTGCTTCAGGTTTTGGAGTTTCCTTATTCGTAGCATTCTTTGATTTATTCCGTATGGGAGAGTAGCGCCCTCCAAGACGTTCGGCAATTTGCTCACGCCAATTTCGTGTCGTCATGGCGGGTCGTTCTTTGAGAATATCATTCCTTAATTCCATTTTGAGGCTCGAATGATGATGACGACGAGCCAAATTTGAAGCGATTGTCAGATCAGGAGCAGATCGTGATGAATGATTTCCACGTTGAGATCTGATCAAAGCGGAAGATGTTACCTGTGATTGATGCTGCTTTCGCAATGTTTTCGTTTTCATGTTCTTCGATACATCACCAACGCATTCATTTTGAATATGAGGTTCTCGAATAGTAGAGTGTTCGTTCATGGAAATAGACTTTGATATAATTGGTCGTGTAGTCCTGGTAGAATCCCCCATAGCTGCACTCAGTTGTAAAGATCGAGGTTGTGATTGTGATCTCTTATTGTGGTTGGCAGGTATTTGGTTACGGTTGTGATAAGGTCGCCCTTTTTGATGAGAATAATCTGCCATGAGGTGATGATGATTGTTCGGAGGACTCCGCTGTCGATCATTCAGTGGGCGACGATGACTTGCTCGACAAGGACGAAGTTGTTGTTGTTGTTGTTCGTCATGAATAGTAGTTCCCAAGCCCGAAATGTTGAGTTGGGCTTCATGTAGCATCCGCAAATGTAAGGATTGCTCAATAGCAGCATAAAGATCAAGACTTTCGTTTGACATTCGTCGACATTGTTTCGTTTGCATGACTCTTTCTGACATACTTTCTTTATGATTTGAATAACAGTCTAGATACTTTTTCAGAAATTTTTGCCATCGAGAAATGACTCGAAGTATTTTCAATAGGAACACAAATAACTTGAGGAAATGAGGGTTGCAACATTTGGACTTTATCATATGACTTGAGATGTAAAGAAATCCTGTAGAAACAAAAATTTGTTTCTTTCGACTATTTTGTTTCGTATGATTGTCGCAAATAAAAACACCATGAGACTCTCACAGTCTACATTGGAAATATACTATAATTTTGATGACCTAATTGTGTATAAATATTCAAATCGACCAACAGGCCAAGTCTTTTGCGGTTCAAAAAAAATTACAAACTAAACTTCAACCTACTGAGGACGGAGCTTTTCAGTTCTTCAAGTGCCCCAAATTAATTTTTCATGGCATTTAGTCCGACAGAGTGTCATAGTCACAAAGAAACTGACATCCATGTAAATTATTTGTTGACGTCGTCGATGCATTTAACCTCTTAACACAATCAGAAAATGAAACAAATATTCTTTTATCCACAACATTGAAGAGTAAAGAATCGTAACGCTTGAACGATAAAGTATTATTCCTAGCAATTCTAGATCATAATGCACTACTCTCCTACAACAGATGTGAAACAATAATCAATGCTCCTACGCATTCACAAACTAATCACTTGTGCTAGAAGGTTGAATGCCTCAATCCCTGGTTTTGAAAACTCTATGACTCATGCATGGAATAAGAAGAAGATAGGGTCCATAGCCACAAAGGGATTCCTTCTAAGGATGATGTTGTAATATTGTAAATCCATAGATGCCACTTTTCCCTCAGAAAGTATGGATAACAAACATGTTGTGATGTTTCAATTTGAGATGACATGATATTATTTATCTGATTTTATCGGCTTAAAAAGGAGGAAAGTGCCTAAAGGGCCAGCAAACCGATTTAGACAAATTAAGGAATCTATGATGCCTCCTACGAAGGAAATGCCTTCTAGAATGTATTTTTAGTAGTTAATCAGAGCTCAAATTCACCACTAGTGGCAATAGAAAGGCAATCAATAACTACCACTCTTATGAACAAGATAAGAAAAGCCTCCATGATATGCTTCCTTGAAGATAAGGGTGCCTTTGGGTAGTTGTCTCATTCAAGCAGCCAAGAGAAAGTGTCTACTAGCACATGAAATCTCTGAACATATATCAACAGAAAGAATGGTTACACACGCCGTGTGTATGTTCAATGCTGCCGCAGTATTTGTGAAGGAACGCTTCTAACTTTGAAGTTAACATTCAATAGAGAGAGAAATATATATTCTACATAGCAGATGATTACGCCATTGTACAATCGCACAGAGTTGCATTTGGATTTTACCGCAATAGATCCTGAAGATCAAGATCTTACTGCAGCTTGCTGCAGGATATGATTTTTTGCTCGTACGAAATGGTGGGTACCACAATTAGCTGGTATCTACAGCACATTAGTTTACTATATCTTCTGTTTACTCTTTTGGTTCTCAAGATGTAAAGTCGAATCCGAGTAAGAACGAGGTATTCAGAATAAATCTGGCTGATAATCTGGCACATATCCTGATGGGAATATTATTGGGGTGCACGTTACACCTAACCTTAAATGCTTAATATTCGAGGTGATCATGCCTCCGTAAAAGGATCGGAGGCTATGACATGATGCCGGATTTCGTTCTACTCAAGATCAGAAGTATTAAGATACTTCTGTTTATATCTTTACCTTTTGGTCTTTTAGATTGTGAACCGAATGGAATAATCTATAGAATCACTCTTTTAGTTTCTGAACTTTTAGTTGGCCTTTTTAAATGTGAGTGTGATAGGTTGAGTCGATCATCACTTGTAATATCTCAGTTACTTTTATACTGTTTATCAGACCCATATCTATGCTGAGCATACAACCAGATATCTTGATTTGTGTGGAACCATTGTTTTCATTGTTTGTTGTATTGATCAACATTTTTCTATGTGATATTAAAATTGCCAGCCGGATTAAACAATGACAATATTGTTGTGATGTGACGATTGCTTACCGGATTATTTGACATGGTTTGACACAAGTTTTCAGCTTGAAAAGTCAAGGATCGGCAGTGTTCGATTGGATTTCCATGGTTACCCTGCAGGAATGACCTTGTTGAGATGCGATCTTGGCATCAAATTGTTTTGTCAAGATGACGACGTGTTGGCAATGCCTGATCTTGATATCTTGACCGGTAGCATCCAACGCGGGCTGTATTGTCGCAAATATTGCCTGGGTACAACAACGATGGGTAGCGCAATACAGATCCACAGCTCAGAGGGATGACCTTCAAGTGGAGAGTAAAGATTAGGACTTGGGACTGATCATCCTAG
>CAAAJI010000595.1:19523-32625 GCA_900642245.1 Fragilaria radians | reverse complement strand
CATGTTGAGGTCATTACGTGTAGATTTAGATGGCCCAACTCTAATGTTAGGTGATAACATGTCAGTGGTTATAAATACTTCAGTCCCTTCAAGTGTCTTGAAGAAAAAGCATAATGCAATTGCGTACCATCGTGTCCGAGAAGCTATTGCGGCGAAAGTAATGAGGTTTGCTTATGTAAAGAGTGATGAAAATGTCAGTGACATCCTGACTAAGCCCTTGAGTAATGAAAAATTTCATTATTTGGTCAAGAATTGGTTGTTCCGTGTTCCCGAAGTTAAAAAATGAAAGTTTATTTCTAATTTAGGGCATTTTAGTGATTAGGATATATATATATGTATATAAAAAAAATTAATTTAAAAAAAAAGGATAAAAAAAATTGAATGAAAAAAAAAGGTTTTTCGTGTTATATAATCAAGGAAGGAGGAGGTTAATTTTTATTTGTGATCAGATGTACCGTCAGATATTAGGGGAGTAGTAAGATATTGTGATAGTTTATATATCTTACTGTCACCAGTTGGAAGTGAACTGGTTTGAGTACTGTCAAGTAATTGCGATGCCTTGGGTTCAAGTCCCACATTCCGAAGGATATTTTTGGAACTATAACTATTTTTCCGTTTTATTAGTTATAGATACTCTTTGTAGCTAATTTGACAGTTGCTTTTATCAAGGATATCTAAAACTTGCTAAACATGATCATTGGTTATTAAATCTTTGGTATTTTAGAGAAGTTAAGATATATGTTAGAATATCTTTGGCACATCTTAACGGTTCAGAAAAGAGTTTGCAACGGTAATTATAGCGATCCTTTTATCGCTAAGATAGACAATAGTAAATTAAATTATAGGCTCACAATTTACACAAAATAATGATTTATAGCTTAATTTTATTTTAGAACAACTTTATCTTTCCATTATGAATCCTTAACTCTCTTTATTCTGATGCTTTTTAATTTTTTTTGCTTTTCTCATATTCTTGCATATAAATATATATCCTAATTGCTGAAATATCCTAAACATAAAAATAGTTTTTATTTTTAAATTGCCAACACACACAGAACAACCAATTCTTGACCAAATAATGAAATTGTTCATTACTTAAGGCTTTTTCAGGATATCACTGACATTTTCTTCACTCTTTACATATGCAAACCTCATCAGCTTAGTGGCAATAGCCTCCTTGACACAATGATAAGCAATTGCATTATGCCTTTTTTTCAAGACCCTTGAAGGAACTGAAGTATTCAAAGCCACTGACATATTATCTCCTAACATCCAGAGTAGGGCAGTCTAAATCCACGCCTAAGGACCTCAACATGAACCGTACTTCCAAGATGAGTTCTGTGGAAGTTCTAGAGGCTACTAATTCTGAACCATAAGTTGAAGTCTCTACTGTCTTCTGACGTTTCGATACCCATCTATTTGGTGTATTATTCCACATCATAAGTAAACCTGTGATGGACCTTCTTAGCACTAGATCATGTGCATGATCTGCATCCACATAGACAGTCATCCAGACTTTTGGTCCCCTTGACATAGGAAGGTCATTTGAATTTCTTCTTCAGCATCAGGATAGAAATCCTTCCAATTTGAGTGATTGTCAACTGTGGATACGGAGTGATCTGGACATAATGGATCTAAAATAAGTGTACTGTAAGGTTTTTCCCCACATGCGGAGGTAATGTACCATATTTCTGTTAGTAGTATTTGATGAATTATAAAGAAACAATGATTTATTGATGACAAATAAGAGCCATTTTTCTATACATGTTTTTTAAAGAAGTTTGTTTTCCTATTGTGTGCATTTTTCCCAGACTTTTTCCCTTCTCCACCAACATGTGGGTGATCTATGGGATTCATGGCAACCCCTCTGACTGTTAGTCTTATATTTAACCATTTAGACATCCTGCTATGTTACTGAAAAGTGAACTATACAGTCTAGTAGAGACACTTCCTATTGTGGCAGACCCTTGTAAAAATAACTTTTTAATTTTACCAGAAGGTAACTTAACATTTACGAATGACTGATGATTATTGGTGCTCTATTGTGATAGGTCAACTCTATCTATTTCTTATATTCTGTTATGAATTTTAAGCATGACATCAAATAGCTATTTAGCACTTGAGAATTCAGCAATCAATTCAAACAAGCCAACCCATGTGTAGATGCATTCATTTTTAATGCTGCCTCAGCAGCTTGACTCAATGCCAACTATGGAGCAGGGAGTTATGTGAACAGAAGCAACTATCAAGTTTATTCCAACATAAAGGATTAGTGGTTTGATTCTATCATTGCAGCACTAGAGATAAATGGTAACACATCCATACGGAACTAGTGTATATTAGCAGATTATCATTTATTCAGCTTTTATATTCAATTCTGTCATTGTTTGTGTAGTCCTTGAAATTTGGAAAATTCAAGAAATTCATGATCAAAATTTTCCACCACTTGTTTGGCTGATTTCTTGTATGTTGGCAGCAGAACCGTTATGTGGTCATGTGGTCTTATTGACAGTCTTGCATTTCAGGCTGTAATACAGTGTTGGAGACTCACTTCCCTGCTGATGTGTGTGACTGAGGAGGGACTACTGCTTTTAAAGTGCTCAGTGAGTTATTATATTGTTGTGAGATAGATGTTTGACGGGGCTGATTAACAAGATAAGTAGCATTACGCTGCTTGTTATTCGGAGATCTAGGCCCAATATTGTTAGAAGTGGTCGGATTATTCTGTTTATCAGCAAGTTCAAGAATCTGCAATGGCCACATATCTGCTCTACCATTAGTCGAAAGTGTCGCAGCTGCTGCTTGTAGAGATTGCTGATGCGAAGGGTGCGGTGTTACCAATGTCGGCTTCTCTAAAGTCGTGATTCCAGGCACCAAGTTCGGTACCTCGTGCTTTTCGTCCAGAGCATTGCGAATAATTGAATTAGAATGTTGATGTTCTTTTTTAACATTTACATTTGGTACTTCCAACCCTCCTTCATTAATGTGTTGCCCTATCGTATAGGAAGCATTAGTTGGTTTCATAAGTTCTGGAATTAAAATCTCTTCAAAAGCAGTGTTATCATTTGCTTGGCCATCCTCCATTAGAGATCTAGAAAATTCATGTTTACTCGGGGCGATAAATTCGGTTTGCGAATTTTTGGGATCACTAACGATGCAATGGGGCGAGATCGGTGGCACACAGTTTCCAGTTATCATCTGGCTCGAAGATCTGTGAAGTGAACGATTTTTACTTCCAAGAGAGAGCCAGCGACAAGAACACTGCAAAGGTGTTCTACAAGATTGATTGTTTTTGACTTTCATCGAAATAGCGACCAAATCCCAATTTAATTCGAATCGAATTGCAAGATCGTACAAGCTTTTGTCCTCTGAAAGTGACCAAGGATGAAGATCGTGCAGTTGATCTTGTGTCAAACTCAATGCACTCTCCAAATTGCTCCTCAACTCGTCTATACCTTGATGCTTGAGGCTGAACAATCCGACGTGAAAAGGCCCGAAATTGAGTCGCATAGGTTCTTTGCTAGAAAATGCCAGTGACTTGTAGCCTCTAGGGGCAATTAAGCTTGTCCATTGCAACAACTCCTTTGAAGACGCTTGCAAAGCGGAGACTTCTTGTCTCTTTTTCTGTAAGGATTGCGATACTGCCCTTTTCCTTATTGGAAACAACAGATTTTCGTGTATTCTACTCCGTGCAATTTTTGCAGCATAGCGGAAGTGAAGTGAATCAATGAGACTGGTATCACCAAATCCTTGTTTACGATACATCTCCAAGATACGATAGCGGACAGCATCTTTTGCCTTGATTTGATTTACAGCAAGGTTAATTCCTATCTGAGAGGCCATATTGGATGGCGCCTCTTGACCTATTTGACTTTTCGTGACATTGAATGTAGGAGCAGAAGGCTTTATATGCAATTTTGGAATCACTTGATTGTTGACTTGGACCTCATCCGAGAAAATTTTGGTCCCCAATAGTGCTGGGCTGGAAAGTGAAGTTATATTTGAGTTCCAAGTAGAAATACGAGAATTTCCGCTCAAGATCGTTGATGGTGGGGTTACAAGCTTGTTAGTCAAAGTAGCATTGTTGGTGACAATCACTATGATGAAGTCAAGCGCAACGTCACAATCTGCCGTGCGTGCAGCCTCAAATTCTTCGAAATCACTTGGAAGCCATTCGAATCCGGGAAAACCATTCAGATTTCTTTGAAATATTGTCATATAATGATCGAGATCAACTTTTTCATTGCTCGCTCTTTTGAGTGCTTGCACTTTGAGTGGAACCACTCCGGGGCCAAGAATTCCAAAATCTTCATTTGTATTAACAATTAAACGCTTCCATTCATCAGCATCTTGAATAGATAAATTTGGTAGATGTGCATTATCATCATACTGAGGTTTACCGAAGTGATTTGAAGGATTCGTATCGGCCATAATTATCGTCTTTACTTGCTCTTCAGTGCTTGCTTGATTGATTTCAAATTCTACGCGTGGGCGTTTTGCCTCTATTGTAGAGTTGTTTTCCAGTAAAGGACGCTTCAACAAATCGACAGCCGTCGGAGGATTTTCAGTCCTTAACTTCTTTTGCTTTACCTGAAAGTCTAAGAGTTCTCTTGATGCTTGAATTGAGACCTGCTTTTGTAGAGGAGGGATTGGAGGGAAATAAGCTAATGCTTCAAAACCATGATAGCCATCACAAACAAAAGAATTCCCTTTCCTGCACCATGACGCAAAGAGGTTGGAAAAGGCGTTTCCCTTAAGAATTATTTCATGAGATGGTCGAGCCACTTGCGATACAAATGAAATAGTCTCAGATCGTTTCCGCTTTTGACTTAGCGGCTCGCAGGTGAGATCATTGTATAATAGGAAGGCATTACCAACCTCGTGCAGTTTCATTCCGGGAGGACACCCGTTTTGTTCCGAAATATTGAGTTTACCATTAGAGGTATCTGGATTGAAATGTAAAGGCCTTATGCTATCGATAGATATAGTTGGGTTGTAAGAGGCTGTTTCAGCTGCAAGTTGAAGCAATGTTTTCAAGTAATATTGGATTGGAATTTTCAAAGGGAAAACGGTGTAGGTGCCTATTGTTTCCTGGTCATTTCCATCTTTAGGATTTCCCCTAATGAATTCACTTTTCACTTTTATTTCTTCTTCCTGTAAAGTTTCTAGAAATGCATTCATTGCGTTATAAGCGTAGCCGCCATTGACTTTGTTGAAAGGAAGTACCTTCAGCTCTCTCCTGGACTCGAGATTAGCCGGAAGTGGATCCTCCGGAGTAAGGAAAGAAGCAAGATCTGAGCCAGTAAACTTAAAGATATTGCACGCATGAAAAAGGAAAGTATGACGAGGAACAAAATCATCGTAAGAATTGATTTGATTCGACTCAATCTCTAAATACCCTCTTCTTCTTCCATTTTTAACACAACCATCGCTATTAAATTCTTGCATTTGATTAATGCCTTTAGGATCCGATAGTAGTACTGCTTCGCATGTTTTGTCGCACACGAATCTATAAATGCGCATGCCGGAACTTTCTTTAAGGCTTCTAGAATGATGAGAGAAGCAATGCACAAGAATCTGCCTATTTTCATAGTAGTCTCTACCACTCCAGTCTTCGTCAAGGAAAATCAAAACATTCGTGCATTCAATAGTAAGTCCACTGTCAATGCGACCTAACTCCGACGCTGAACCAATTACGATATTACTTGCCCTGTTCACAAGCGCTTCACTTCTTGAATTTGGAAAGCCAAGATGATCGATTCTCCGGTTGTTATAACGTAACAGAGATTGCTGACTTTTAAATATTGGGTCCACTCCAACCTCAAGGGACCGAGAATTTTTTGATAATGAAAAAAACTCATGACTCAATCCAAGTGCATCAAGAAATGCTGAAGTGATTTGTTTAATGAACGGACAAGACGAAAGAATTGCAATCTTAGGAACTGTGCTACTGGCGTGCTTGGAGTTGTTTTTGACACTTGGAAGCACGGGAATCGCTGGCTCGAGAACACTGAAGTCATGGTAACAACCAACCTCGCGGTGCAGCAACAGAAAAAGCTCTCTTAACTTTGCCGATTCGTTGATTAGATCGACAGCAAACTGTATATTTGGCTGTGCAGAGCTATGACTCGGAGGTACATAGACGTCACGTAACCTTGCATGAAAACAAACATGACGAAGCTGCAGGAAGCCGACCGAGGCATCCACCAAAGAGCCTCCCAGAGACAAAGCACCTCGTAGTTCATGACAGCACTTATCGTAGGCGGATTGTTGTAGGGAGGACATTTTACATAGTTGGATTTCCGTTTCATATGTGCAGTTCTCTCGTTTAAAACCTTCTACATAATCCACATGCCTTTCGGGAAAAAACATAAACGTGGATAAAATTGAATGTAGATGCTTCTCAATGAGTGTAGTTACGAATTCAATTCTTGGCTCATCTTTCATGACATAGCGTTTTGACCAAGAGAGTATTCGATGTGTCGTTTCAGAGCCGCTCCGTCGAAAAATAGATGGCCCCAAAGCAAACGCTGTGAAACCCGCCAAGATTACAAGTCTTTCTTTTTCAGATAATTGGCTCAATATAGTTTCTTCCGTGTCTGTGATGAGCGGTGTGAATAAATTTGTGATACAAAGACGCCGTTGATGCTTTGACGACAACCCCCCTAACAAAGAACTCCACCAATGCTCTGATAGTAATTCCCTGTGAATACCCCGACGAATATCTTTTGACGATACAGATTTGTCGATGCTTGTTCCCGATGCAAAAAATACATCTAAAATAATTGAAGAAAAGATGGATAAATCAAGCCCTTTAATCGTCATAACGCTGGATAAGTCACCCAGTACAAAGTCGCTACGTGAAATACTTTCCACATTTGGCATCGTGTCCTTACTCAACAGGACAAATCGAGCAGATTCATTCGTATTTTGGATTTCACGAATCCAACGAAAAACCCGATAAGGTGGACACATCACAAAATGAGGTCCTTTGTGTGTTTGTAACAAGGAAGACGTTATATGATACGCACTACAGGGCAATGCATGTCCCAATAATACTCCAAGAGGAGCTTCATTCTTCCACAAGAGATCAACGAAGTCCTCAGCCTTTCGCTCTAACGATAGAGACATCGTGTTGTGTTTGGTGAGGACGCCTTTGCTTCGCGTTCTTTGCATTAGTGACTTTTTAACATTGTCAAAAATATCCTTTACTCCCTCTTCAATGGCGTCATAAGATAAACAATGAGTTTCTTGTTCTACTTCAGATGTGAACCTATTTTCGGATTGTAACTTTTGAGCCTCCATTTCCGAATGTAAATCTCCGGAGTGTGATTGCGCTTTGTCTGTATGATTTTCCTTACAGGAAAATGATGAAGTTTCCCATAGATCGGATACCATCTTGGAAATACTAGATGCAGCGGACTTTTGCTGTGAAATATCCTCTTCACAAAGATCAGTGTATTTGAGTTTTATGGGACGTTCACTCTTACTCGAATTGCAGTTCATCATCTGTTCACCCGTTGGCTCTAACTCTGCCCCAAAATTTCTCTCGCCTTTGTTACTTGGGCTTGTATCATGAGAGTTATCTCGTAGGGATTGACTCGTAAAGTGATCTGTTACGGCGCTCGAGACTACACGGCCAGTCGAATTTTTCCATTTTCGCTCCTCAATAAAGTCGGTAGATAACCATCTCATTTCCTCTAGTAAATAATCCCAGTGTGTCTTACGCCGGTGTGGTAATGTACTCCTTTGCTGCAGCGACATTCGGTAGCATGTAGAAGCATCCCTTTTTTCGTGTACGGGAGGCCTGCTCTCCAACAACACACTCAACCGCGCATTCACACGATTTCTCTGTTCTCGCAGGGAAATCGCTTCTGGAAAGACAACATATGGCTTCACTTGAGGTTCAGTAACCGAAGTGGGATGTGGTGATGAGAATGGGAGTGTAGGACGTAATGTCGTTGCCTTCTGACTTTTCATGACTGTTCGCTTTTTGTTGACGTCATTCGATATCGATTTCACAGCGATTGGAACTGTTTGCGGCACGAAAGGAGGTGCTTTCTTATGCATTGCGACTGGCATCGTCGTTCCAGATGTGTCGCTCGTTGGTACAACGTCTGACGTCAAAGTGCCAGGGACATTAGTTGACAACGCTGCATTCATGCGCTTTCCCACAGATCCTCCACGTCGTAGCGAAACATTTCCTTTCTTTTCCGAGGGCGCTTTCTCCTCTTCTTTTTGTTTTTTTGATATAGCAACAGCGAAGTTTGTCAATTCCATGTAAGAATCTACCTCAGATTTACCAGCTTCTTGTATACCTAATTCCCTCAGTATTGCCGTAATATTGCGCTTTGATCCATTTTCTAATCGATATATTGAAGCTGCCTTGATTTGACGTATTCTTTGCAAGAGTAACTTTCGATGCGATAATACTTCTTGAATTTGTTCCTGTCTAGGTTTCTGAGCTAAAGGATTTACGTTCACGGAAATATGCAACGGCGCATTAGGAGGCGCTACTCTTGAATCATTGGTGTCGCCAACACTGGAAGCACGTGTATTACTTTTCATTGTTGATTCAGCGTTGTTGATATCTATCCTTGGAGGTTGTGATGAATGGGATGTGATTATTTCGCTGCTCACTTTTTTAATTGTTGGCTGTACTGAATTTGTTTCCGTCGAGTTATTTAGCTTCTTTGTTACAGATAACCTTCGAGGCATATTTCATTCAATTTTCAATTTGTTGGGTTGCTTTCTTCTCTATCGAACCATATATTTCTTAAAACCTTCCAAAGAGATCGATCTTTCCGCACATCAGATCCTAATGAAGTCAAACCCCGCGAAGACAACTTTCAATGTGAATACCAATTGTGTCTGATGAGCTCGCTGCTTCCCGTCTGCTCGTCGACAACGATTTTACTCGATTTCCACGCGCTTAGAACGATAATACATTAGGGTAGTACACTATTTGCGTAATGGAAAAACATTCTGGTCCAGTAACGTTAACTTTTTTATCCCTAGAGTAGATAGTCGTTTCCCATTTTGTATTCTAAATCATCAGAAAATGTCTTGAGATAGTAAAATGGCAAAAAGTGGATTTTCGAAGTTTCCCGCCCACTTTCGGAGTTTCAAGATGAAGGTATGAATGAGGCAGATTTAGATGCAGACAAGAAATAGTTGATCCAATTAAAACATACTATTGACTCTGTCATGGGGATTCATTCAAAGTTTGACTCACGTAAGAATAAATAAACTATCAAATACTAATGCTGAGCTAGGGCTCAGGAGCTAATTCCAATGCTGAGTCAAGACTCAATAACTCGTATTAAATCTGAGTCTGAACATTAAAAGTCAAAGATTCAACTAAAACTCCCAATCAGCAATGTAGGAATGTTGCCCCTACGGCGCTCGCTCCCCTGATTGGAGCGTGGTGATGCTGGGCGAAGTCGGCAAATATTGATTGACTCAGGAATTGTATGCAAGAGGCAGATTGTAACGGCGCCATTAGTTTGGACCTTTTCAATTATAAAACCACCCTACCATTGGTGAAGCCTTGGTTGTTTGATTTTCGAATATAGATGGACTATCCAATGGCTTAGTCATGGAGGATACGAAGTTTGTTTTTATAAAGCGCTATTTTTATGAATTTGGTACGCGGCGTGAAGTTGTAATATCATTTCAGTTTGGGAGATACAGCGGATTGTCATATCTTTTCCAAAAATGAGTTGACCCAGAGAAGTGGCAAGGGAAGAATGATATAAGTAGCGTGTGAGCCACAAGCAACACTATGTAGGAATGCATTGTTGGTCAAATCTTTTTTGTAGTTACATAGAATTTGCTGAACAAATACATTTGTGATGGAAAGTATTATCTTCTGATCTTTGGATGTGTACGGACACAGCGTTGTCAAAAGCGTGTCGCAATGTCAATAATGGAAAGGAACTGGATCTGCTGGAAAATACCGTCAATATCATTCAAAGACCACGATCGAAAGAAGTCAGTTTGGATTACTTACAATGGGAGGAGACCACATTTGTGTTGAGATGTCATATAATTTACTGACCTGACAGTGGTTGATAAACTGGATGGGGATGCACTTGCAGAAAATTAACATTCCTACTAGTTTTATCTAACAGTTTATCATTTTTGTAAGAAAAAGAATCTAGAGATTTCTTTATTTCGTTGTTAGCTGCTGGATGAAAGAGTTCTCAAAAGTTGTGACTTCTTCACAATCAGAGATGCCAAAACTTGCAATGAGATATTGGCTGAGCATATCTGAAAAACAATTTCCGGGACAGTAACTGAAAGAATAATCTAAGTCAAGACAGGTTTCAATAGTAAAGCATTGAATCTTACACAGTAATAAGGGGAGTTTGCGGATAGGTAAGTAATTTTGTTGAACTAGATCAGATAAAAAAACGGTTGCTCCCATTCTTCTTAGCTCTGAACTGACATGGGGCACCCCTCTTCTGAATAAGATTTTATGACACCAATGATACTGAGTTCTTCCACTTGTTTAGGGGCAATCTCAAAAATATAATATGGGAATTAGTATGCCCGAATGTTGAATTGCGCTGGATTAAGCTTTAGATCATTGTTTATCAAATGGCCCGTCAAACAAAAAGAGTACTTGGAAAATAGCCCCAACAGAACATCCTGTTGAATAATAAGTAAATGAGTGAAATGAGGATAATTGACCGGTAGTTATGATCACCGTTTTTCATGTTTTCATTGCCTGTTGGAGAACTTTGTGAGCTTTCACATCATGGGTATCAGTTGAATGTAATGCTTCTAATTTGATGGACCCCAACTGAAAAGTGGGAATGGAAACTTAACCCCTAACAAAACACCTCTGAAAGTCAAAGGTAATGCAAAGTTGTTCAATACAGTGTTTGCCAAGCACAAAATCATGATAAGCATTAGATTTCTTCTTCAGCATAAGCGCAAAAACAAATGGAACAACTGCCACAAAAGGTCAGGAAGTTTGATTTTGGAGAGTGAAATCTATTTCAAACGAGAATATACATGTAGTCCTCTAACTTGGGTGCTCAATATTCTTCAAGGTGACGTAATTTAGAAGATACCAGAAATACCAATATCAAGCAGCCCAAGCAATGGTTAGTTGGATTTGTTGTTAACTCCTTTGACACGGATTTCAGTACTAATGTATTGGTTTGTAACATGTCCTGAATATGGAATATCTCTTCAATCTGATTGATATTGAGTTTCCGTCCAAAGTGTTGTAATGTTGTTGCTTGATAAGTGGTTGCTTCTTCACAATTTTGGCAAATCGATTTATTTCTTGATTTTTTTGACATTACAAGCTCTAGATACTTGTTCCATTGTGCAGCTGTATTTCTGTGGCTTTCACTATATTTTTGCAACCAGCCATTATTTATTCGTGACATTTTTTTTGTTTGACTCCCAACTGGGAGTTTTATTTCTTGGTAGAGCTTAACTTGTGGTACTCATGCTTAATTTATTGAGAGTTGGGATCATCAGGATCAAGAGGAATGTTGACGGAGATATATTTGCCTTTTTGTTGCATAGAATTGGATTCTTCTTTCATCAGGAAGATATAATTTGGACAGTTTGCAGAACACATGTTGCTAAGGATGTGAAGGGTCAAATGGATCAGGAGCAAAAAACGGATTCGGATTGAGATGAGGAATGAATTTACTCTGCATTACTTTCTTATAGCTTTAGTTGTAGAACACAAATTCCATGCACACTAGCTTATTCCAATGCCAAGTAATTGATCAGGAACTTATGCTAAATCTGTTTCAGAACTAAAAAAGACAAAGATTCAACCAAAATTCCCAATCAGTACTATAGGAATTTTGGCCATATAGCAAAGCACACTAGGAACTTTTGAGGATAATTAGGATGCATGAAGTCAGGAGCAAAACTTCTTTTCCATCTGAAGAATCCCCCCCCCCCCCTTCTTTATCATCTGTTTCTGTAGCTAAATGGCTATTCTAATTTCAAATGGAGAATACCGTTTGAATACCCCAATACCCCTAACTTCATTTTCAAGTACTCTGCTTTTGGTCTTTTTTCTGGCTTCCATCTTGCTGAAAGGATTTGATTCAACTGTGAATACACACTTACAGTACGTACCCACCCATAGAAAAGGGTTTGGCTAGAAATTAAATATCTTTCGTTTCTCTTCTTTTTAGCATTAAGTTCCTCTATTTTGATATATAATTCAATTTTAGGGGTTTCTCAAAATACTACGTTTTATTAGTTCACTTAGCTTAATGACGTGTAATTGCAAGTCATGGGGAATTTCTTGAGTTTAAAGCATTTGCTTTGTTGAAGTACACAGTGGAGATGCTTCAGGTTTTCAAACCACGAATCTTGGAATTCTCATGGGGCATCAAATCCTTCAGGACAACGATTCTTGACGTTGGCGAGATAACATTTCTGTTTGAAATGGAATAAGGACATTACGGATGTATTGATAAAGTGCCATATCATGCAAATTCTGATGCTGGATCAGAGAATATGCGGATGATCCTGGATCCAATTTTGTGGCCGAGTCACGTTTCAGTCCATCCTCTACAAATGGCATTTGACAATTCTTGAGGAGGGATATGGAATCTGATTCTCCTACTATGGCACCCCATCCAAAGTATTGTTGAAAATGAAGGATAGTACCCTCCATGTTCTCATACAGGCCCAGGACTGCCTTCCGACGGAGGATTTCTTTACAGTAATCAACATCGGCATTTGTTAGTCTTCCCTTATACTTTCCTGTCAGTAAACGAATGACATAATTGTTCTCAACATATCCAGAGAGAGCATACTGTTCAATAGACATCATGGCTATTGTTGGATCTGCTGTAGTTTCGGCTTGAGATTTCTTCCAAGATTCAAACTTGGCCACCGTTCGATCGACGGGGTGTCTCATGATCATGAGGAGAGTTGTAGGATATTGAGAAGAATATAAAGTTTGCAAGACATTAACAAATAACGGAGATATGACAATATCCGGTATACTTGAGGGGATTAGATTCAGGCTACCGGCGTTTTCAATACCTTCCGGAGTCGATAAATCTACATTGACAAAGGTCGCTCCTTCAAATTGTATAGAACGGAGGGT